>PVJH01003879.1:0-133431 GCA_004026705.1 Nesogale talazaci | reverse complement strand
ATATATATCTAATAAAATTTGTTTCTAACATGGTAAATGCATGTGAAAAGGAGGTACACGAACAGAACAGCAAGTGGAACAGAGTAAGGAGGTCCTGAGGGAATACCAAAAATAGACTTTAGGGCCAGGACATGGTACCCCATCAGACTTGGCTGGAAAACACTCTTAAAGGTCAACAAACAAACCTTGAACTATTTATAGGCTTTTCTTTCTACTTTTTTGTCTTTTTTTTTGTTTGTTTTTTGTTGCTTTGTTTTCTTTTGTTGCTTTTTTTGTTCTCTCTTGTCTTTGTGCATATAGGTCTATCTAGATAAGATAGGTGGGATAGCTGAGCCCTGGTGGCGCGGTGGTTGTGCGTGGGACTGTGAACCACAGGGTTGAGGGCTCAAATCCAGAAGCAGCCGCCAGGAGCAAGGCTGGACTTCTTACTCCCACCAGGGCAGTGATGCAAAAACAAACAAAAAAGAGATAGGTGGGTGCGTTAGTCCGGATAGACTAGAGGAACAAATTCAAGGACACGCATATCGATATAAGGAAAGGGTTTACATACAAAAGGAATGGGACATGGAGAAAGCATCCCAGCCCAGTCCAGTCCAAAGTCATAAGTTTGATATTAACCCATATGCCTGTAATCAGTATATAAAGTCTACTTCTGACTCACGAAGTCACAGGTCAGTGGGTGCAGAATCCCGGTGCTGGCAGGGCACCTCGCCTCTAGGGCTCAGGGTCCATCAACAGCAGAAGCAACTCATCGCTGACAGAGGTTTCCATCTGGACACCTCAGCTTTAGAGGTCTGGCTCCATCAGGGCAAAGCTGTGTGGTCTCTCTGCCAGCTCCTCCAGCTACTCAAACACTGCCAACTTGTCTTGTCCGTGATTAATCGTCTCTGAGACTAACTCCCAACAACTTGGGGAGATAGCTTTTCATCTTTGCAAGGGAAATATCGCGAGATTTCCCAGGAGTCTCAGGTGAAAGCCATGCTCTCATAGAGGTCTCATTGGCTACTCAATGGCTATTTCCCGATGAACAGGCTAGACTCCACCGCTAGATTTCAACCATAAAATTAACATAAGCACATGACTGCCACAGTGGGATAAACAATCTGGAGGAGAACACAATGGGTTCAATGGTTATGGGGGACATGGTGGTGGGGGGGGAAGGAAGTGGTGTGAATAAACCCAGGCACAAAGAAACAAGTGATACAAAATTAGTGGTGAGGAGGGTGTAAGAGAGCTGGTTGGGCTTGATCAAGGGCAATGTAACTGAGAGGAATTACTGAAACCCAAATGAAAGCTGAACTTGATAGTGGGACAAGAGGAAAGTAAAAGAAAATGGAGGAAAGCACTAGGAGGCAAAGGGAAATCAATCTATATAAATGTCTTTATAGGTTTAGTATTAAGGTAGTATATGGACATTGTGCCTCCTTTCAATTACTTCCTGAATGCAAGAACACTTTGTTCTATTAAACTGTAATTTCATTATGCTCACTTTCTTGACATGATCGCCGAAGACAAAGCAGGTGCATAAGCGAATGTGGTGAAGAAATCTGATGGTGCCTGGCTATCAAGAGACATAGTGTCTGCAGTGTTAAAACCTTGAAGATAAACAAGCGGTCATCTAACCGAGAAGCAACAAAGTCCACATGGAAGAAGCATACCACCCTGTGTGATCATGAGGTGTGATGGGATCAGGTAGCAGGCATCAAGGAACAAAAAATCATATCATTATGAGTGAGGTGACATGTGGAGTGGGGACCCACAGCTCTTCTGTAGGCAACTGGACATCCCCTTACAGAAGGATCGCAGGGAGGAGATTAGGTAGTCAGGGTGCAATGTAGCAATGAAGAAACAATACAATTTTCCTCTGGTTCTTTAGTGCTTCCTCCCCACCACTATCATGATCCCAATTCTACTTTACAAATCTAGGTAGACCAGAGGCTGTACACTGGTTAAGCTAGAAACTAGAAACCCAGGGAATCCAGGACAGATAAACCCCTCAGGACCAGTGGTGAGAGTGGTGATACCAGCAGGGTGGAAAGACGATGGGGTAGAAAGGGGGAACAGATCACAAAGATCTACATATAACCCCTCCCTCGGATGGACAACAGAAAAGTGGATGAAGGGAGAGTTCAGACAACATAAGACATGACAAATAATAACAATTTATAAATTATTAAGGGTTCATGAGGGATGGGGGAGCAGAGAAGTAGGGGAAAAATGAGGAGCTGATATCAAGGGCTCAAGCAGAAAGCAAATCTTCTGAAAATGATGATGGCAACAAATGTACACATGTGCCTGACAAAATGGATGTATGTATGAATTGTGATGAGTATAGCCCCCTGTAAAATGATTTTTTTTAAAAAAAGGGGGTTGTACTAATTGGGTCTGACGCTCAACAAATCTAAAGAGTGTAACCTAGTACAACATGAAATCATGTTGGGTATCCTTGAGTATCCTTGCAGGCAAATGGACTCCCCTTATCATACCCCATGTTCATTAGCTCTTGGCAACAAAAAGACAAGGGAATTCTTTATTAAAGTCTTGAGCAATATGCAAATGATCTTTGAAATATAACTGAAATGAGTGATTCCTGTATATTTACTACTAATTTGTTTCTTGGAAGTTTTCAGCCTAAAATATTGTGCATGTATGTTCCTGTGGGACTTCGGGGGTACATGAAGTGGATAATGGGTAGGAAGCTTCACAATGAGGCATGTACATTGAATTCCCTTCATATTTTGACTACCAGTTATTTTTCTTCAAATAAAATATTAAAATTAGGTAATTTCATTTGGAACTTGGATAGTAACTAGGAAACTTTATTTTAGGATTTCACTTCTTCTAGTGGGGCAAAATTTCACTTTGTTTTATGATTTTTGTTTCTATTTTTTCTATTGTTTAAATTTCGGATATATTTTACATGATCATTTTAATGACATTATTTTGTATGAGGACAGCACCCATGTTTTGTATAAAAAAGATAAATACTTTCTTATAAGTTAAGAAACTGATTTATCTCCTTGAAATTAAAATTATAATTTTATACAGGGAAAACATTTTCTTACTCTCCATATAAAGCATTCCATTTTGTAATTGTTTGTGTTAAGATTGTCATTGTGAGATATGGTAGAATAACTGTCTTTTTGACCTTTGAACATGGATACATGACTTCTTGTTTGGCATTCTGCCTAATAAAGCCTCAGAGAGAAGAGAGGCGTTCCAATGTGACAGATATTAGAATATGTCTTACACAGAGAATAAATTTGATTTATACATGCCTTATGTATAAATAGCTCTATATAGAATGAAGCAAGCATTTGTCTGGTTCAGGAATGAGTCAGAATGCACTAAAGGGTGCTAGAGCTGGCTCTTCAGTTTTTTTCTGTGCCTTTATTTCTCAAACCAACCGAGAAAAGATTTTAATCTTTGCCCACAAGAAGAGCAATGAGCGCCGAATCCCATCTTCATTTTTGTTTTTATTCTTTGTAATAGGGCATACCTCTTTTCCTGTCATATCAAACCCTGCCTCTGCAGCATGTCAGCAGGAAGACACAGGATCAGGGTATAAAACAAGCCCGCCCACTGTGCATTTTCCTGAATGTGACCTACATGATAACTCCTTATGCTGAAATTCGCCTGCAATATTAACGCAAAGCATCAATTTTTGAATCATATAGATAAAATTTTAAAAGATTATGTGTTCAGGGGTTTTAAAAGCATGTGTATGTACCTTGGCTATTTTCACTCTAAAAAGTAATTCTTTTTTTCTTTTACTTTATTACACTTGATCTTAGTCAGGCCAAGAAGCGATTATTTTACTTTATTTAATGAAAAGCAGAATGTGTGTTAGGAACACCTTGGGCAGCTGACCGTAATATATCTTTACTGGTTAACACTGCCATTACTTCCATCCTTTTCAAAATAGTTGGGCTAGCATTAACCCTATAACTCCCAACTGCTTTTCTAGTCCAGTAGCTAATTTTCAAGGCTTTGGCGCAAGGTGGTCAAAGCACCCAAACTTAACAGCTACTCTGTGGGAGGCAGAAGTGCTAGTCTTGGGCATTAGAAGATTCATAACAAATAGCAGGCAAACAAACAAAAACATGGCATTAAGAATGAGGGGGTCAGAGCAGAGATTCAAAGACCATCTGTAGAAAACGAAACATCTATCCCCCCAGAGAGCAGATGTAGGGAAGAGATGAGTCAATCAGGGTGCAGTGGAGTACGGATGAATCACACACTAATTCCTTTTGTTCCTTGAGGCTTCCTCACCCTTCACCCCCACCCCAACTGTCATGACCTTAGTGCTGCTTCTCACTCTGGACTGGACGGGTATAGGCAAGGGATAAAGCTGAAGTCACATGGAATCCAGGAACAGGAATGGGAATAGCAATACCAAAGAGGTGGGGGTTAGGGAAAGAAGGGGGAACCGAGCACTATGATTGGCAAATGGCCACCTACCTCCTCCAGGGGAAAGAACAACAGAAGACCCTGGGGAAGGGAGACAGTGTGAGATGTGAAATATGGTATGAGATATGAAAATAATAATAATAATTTATAATCTATCAAGGGCCATGGGGGCGAGGTAGGGAGTAAAAATGGAGGTGCTGATACCAAGGGCTCAATAGAAAGTAAATGTCTAGAAAAGAACGATGGCAACACATGCACAAATATGTCTGAAACAATTGATGTGCGAATTGTAGTAAGAGTTATATGAACCCTCAATAAAATGATAAATAAAATAAAATAAAATAAAATAATGAATCACTAAAACAGAAAGGCTAGTGCCTTGGAAACCTCATGGGGGAATTCTACTCCATCCTACAAAATCGCTGTGTTGGAATCAACTTCACTGTAATGGGTGTAGTTTGGGTTTTCATCTAATTCTCTGAAGACAGTTAAAAGGGGTTAGTAAACTAATCAGAGAAACTAATTTGAAAGGAAATGTTAATCTCCTGGGACAGTGCAATTTGTTAATCTTGCTCTCACAGTGATTTTAACTATCTCTTTTTTCTCCTTTCTCACCCTGTTCCCTGCCTCCCCCCTGCATTCCCCACTTTGTCATAGCCTTCAAAATCTGCTTTTATTGATTTTCATGGGCCTTATTGCCTATTCGAGGGAATTAGACTAATTGTGATTTTTTTTTCATTAGCATCTTTTGCCATGGCCATCTGAGACCATACAGGTATAGTTGGGGTCATTTAAATACCATATTTGGTAGCGATTTGAAATTGGTATTGATATCAGCGGTTCAGTTCCTTGTACCTATTACTGCTGGAAGATTTTTATCACCTCTGACTTTTTCTAAAATGTCAACATTATTCAACAGAGCCTTCTTTACCATTTTCTTTATTCATCCGAGTAGTTTTGATTTATAGAATGCCCTCCTTAATTTTTAGAAAAAGCAAGTACCCATCTCTAAGGCCGGTAGCTCCATGCAGTATCATCGCATCTGCGATCTCCTGGGGTGGTGCCTTTCTATGGACTCTTTGCTAGTGGATTGACATCTGCTTTTCCACTTTCAGGTTTGCAAATATCTAACTGACTTGCAAAGAAAAACAATATTGGATTTTAATTTCCTACCTGCCTTTAATTATCTCTATTTTTGGGGGGTAATTCATCTCCTTAATTGAAGGATCCTTAGCAAATTTCTCTAACTCCTCACTATAGTTCTCTTGATTGGGTTTACTTGGCCTTTTCCTCATATATGTTCCCGCTCAAAGTTATACTTAGTGATGTGGTTGTAGTTCCGCAGCCTTAGAAAAGACCTATGGACTGTTTTATCCACCTACCATATATAGTCGAGTAGGAGCCAACCTGAATATCATCCGAGGCACCTAACATTACCACAACACTGCATTAAAAACTGCTGAAAACTTGGTTTATACTCGAGTAGGTATAGTTTGATGTCATTTATTATTCTTTTATTTCTTTTTTTACTTTGTTCCCCATGTATTCTATTTACAAGAATTTTCTAAACTTAAAAGAAAATTTTACTTGCATCTTTCTACTTTGTCCTCAGAGAACTCATTCATATAAATTATTTGCATAACTCACATAAGAATAATATTTTATGTAAGAGACAGAATAACTTATTGGGATCTTTTTTTTCCACAAGGAAAAAAGGGGTAGAATAAAAGAACAAGGCATGATTATTGCCTTTGATTACTTGAAAGATTGCCTTAAATAATAGGGAGGAAGATATTTAATATGACTCAAAGAGCAGAATTAGCACGGGTGGGTAGAAATCATAGGGAAATACATTTTATCTCACCATAAAGAAGACTACAAGGCAGATCTATGTAAAATGTAATGAGCTTTGTTCTGAGAACAAGAGTTTCCCCTTTGCTGAGAACTTAAGTATAGTCTGGACAACTCATTGAAATGAAAATTATACATTGGGTTATAACATGATGAGTTGTATACGAGACAATATTCAAGGCTGAATTTAACCTTCACATTCTTATCGTCTGAGACTTAAATCTACATCTCCAACTCCCACCTCTCATTTGTCCTCTAATTCTGCACCTCCTGTTTTCTGCTGTAAATTTTGGCTTGTAAATCTTACTATCATTTTAAGTTGTTTTTTACTATGATTTCAAAGCTAACCGGTTTTCTTCAGATAATGAAACCAAGTTCTTACTAACTTGGTTACTTCTTCCAATGATATCTTCATATTCCTGGACATCTAGACTTAACAACTTGAATTATATTTTTGTCCAATCACTAAATGGCTAGTGTCATCCTCATGGGTTTTTCTCTGTCATTATAATCTACCACTTTAATGTGTACAATAGTACCCCTTTGCTTATCTTTTACAGAACATATTCTCAGCCTTTTTGTTTAGAAAATGTCGTGATTTAATTCTTGAGCATATTTCCTTCAAGCTCTTGAATTCAGCTTAGCTTATCTTCTAAGGAACTCTGGTGGCATAGGGACTTACTAGTTGGGCTGCAAACTGCTATGTCTGCAGTTCAAAACCACCATTCCCTCCTCGGGAGAGAGATGAAGCTTTCTGCTCACTTAAAGGGTTTCCATCTCAGGAACCCACAGGAGCACTTCTGCTCGGTCCTGTCGGGTCATTATGAGTGAGAATGAACTTGAGGACAGTGAATTTGGTTGTTAGATTTTATATCTTCTCTAGTTCTCTGACTATATACATTTCTATATTTTATTTTTTTAATTTTATTTATATTTTATTTTATTTTATTTACTTGGAAACACTATGCAACTCCTGAGGGAAAATGTGAGTCAAGTGTTCTACATGAAACACACATCTAACGGTACAGCTTTCAATACTTATGACAATGAAAAATGAAAAGATTGCATTCACTTCTTAAGTACACTCTTTTGGATTTCAAAGAAAGAAATTATTTTTTCTAATAGCTACATTTTAGAATGATTGAAAAGACATTTAAGAAGCTTTATTCATCCATAGTTGATTTTTTTTCATAGTTTTTGCACTCAGTGTTCATAACCATATGAATGTTGGAAGTAGCTCATAGTCTATGTCACACAGTATCTTTGGATTTGTCCATTCCTTTATGGTCTGTTGGATCATACTCTTTCCTCCACTAATTTACTGAGTACCAAATGAGAGAATGTATTTTCTTGAATGTTGTTTAAAGCCTATCATAGCCTGTCACTTTAAACCAAACTGAAGCTTAAATCGCATGACTATTATTTACATTTTATCTTTTGAATAAATTGAATTATATGGAAGTAAAGCAATTACAATTATAATTTGCTTGTATTAGCTACTAATTCCTTTCAAGGTATTAGATTCTCCAACACTATTTTTAATAGCTGTAGAATTATTTCACCCTGCCCTACTTTTAGAGGTACTGATACTAATGATTTAGTATTACTAATATAAATATTAATTCATTTACCTTGCATAGTTCAAAATATCATTTGAAAAGAAGAATTCATAATCAGAGAAAAAAGAATGACACTAAATTAACTGGATGACTTTTCTGATTTTCATCTCACTAACAAATGATACCCATTGGCAAGCTTAAATGCCATCAAGTTTATGTAAAATCAAAGGAAATTTCTTCTCTTAATTTTTTGTGAAATTATTTTTAATCTTCTCATTTAAACTAACTCCTTGTAATCAAAATAATGCTTTTTACATGTAGACTTGAATGAATTAAAAGTCTAAAATGTTTCATCTTATTAAAACTTATTTTCTATCATTTTGAGATTTCATGTGCTATATTTAAATTTTTTTCCTTCCTCATTCCACAGAGAAATGATGAAGAAGCAGTTGTGGATCGTGGTGGAACTCGTTCTATTCTTAAAACACACTTTGAGAAAGAGGATTTAGAAGGTAAAACATTGTCCTTCTTGCAATAGCTCTTGGTTGGTGTTTTTTTCCTGAATTATTTCAAAGAGAACTATGAAGCCTGTCTTGTTGAGTATTCAAAGTGTTGGGGTCAGAGTCATAGAGAGTGGAAAAGAGAAGATATTGTACTTTTGGTCAACTGGGAATTCCAGTAGGCAGACAGACCTGCAAATAAATAGAAATAGTTATTTATTTAACAGACACTATTCTGTGAATTAGCATTTTCATAACTCTTACTTTAATAAATTACAATTTACTGAGAAATGAAGGTAAACAATTGGAGACAAATTAGCATGTCCACTGTGAAGAGAGTTGAGTCCAGGATGCTACAGAAAAGGCATTGTCTGACCTTGTCTAAGAGTAGAACGTCCCCAGAATACCAAACCAACAAGAAACCAATCTCACTGCCATCAAGTTGATCGTACCTCACGGGGTTCCTGCAGGACAAAGCAGATCTTCCACCTGTGGGTTGTGGAGGCGGTGAATACTTATGTGAGCAGAAAGTCTCATCTTTTTCCTTCGGAGGGCCATGAATTGCCGAGTGTGCAGTTAGTAACCCAAATCTTAACCTTCTACAATCACGGGGATAATTGGTCTCCTGGCCTTTCCTAGAAGGAGCCCGGGTAGTACGATTGTTAAAATACTTTTCAGAATAACCAGACACAAGTAGTTGGAAGTTGATGTATTAATTTACCACCCAAAATAAATGAAAATACTTAATGCATGAAAATTTACCCTGTGTGTACACACACACACACACACACACACACACACACACACAAATAGACACGTTTAACACAGCCCCCTCAAAAAAGGGGAGAAAAACAAAGAAAGTAAACCTGGTTAGGGTTAGGTAAGAGAGGTGATATAATAGCAAACCTGTTGTCAGTTGCTTGATTCTGCCTTAGATACATAGTAGACCTGAACTCCAGAAGGTGTTCTTTGTTGAATTCTTTACAGAAGCAGACCTCTCAGACTTCCTTTTGAGGCCCTGCTCCGTAGGTTCAAACCTGAATGCAAAGCTGAATGCAAGTCCTTTCTAGTCAGAATGATGGCATACGGCAGAGTAAAAGTGCTCCCCGGGGTTTCAGAGGCTGTCAGCATGGAAGTAGGAAGCTTTACCTTTTTCCCACAGAATGACTGTTGGGTTTGCATATCAACCTTGGGGTCTGCAGCCCGATGCTTAACCCGCTGCACTATTTAAAAAAACACATTCTGATTTGTTGATAACCCACTCTTTGCTGTGTTTGAAGATACCTACAGTTCATACTTCAATTCCCAATGTTCATAATTTTGGATAAGTCAGTAGAGATGGATAGCAACATTAAATTTCAGTGGTAACATTGCAATTTAGAATTTTGAAGGAATTAGAAACAAAAAAACACCCCCAAGTCCCCAGATTTTCTTTATGATTACTTCATCAGTATGTATTCTGTCATTAACCCAGAGCAGGGATGAAGATGGGGCTTTCTACTCTGCAGTCTCAGATACGTGCAGAAGCACCTGGGCACTGTTCTGGAGGGCCACTCTGAGCCTAATGGCAACAAGTTGCCAGAGTGAGTAGCTACTCGTTCAGGCATCTCAGGATGCTATGGCACATTCTGTTGTGGAGTACATAGAGAGGAGACAGGTTTGTGGGCCAGTTCCAGAATCATTAGTCCGTCTTAGGAAACAATATAGGTGCTCTCAGGTGGGTGTCTAACCGCATAATATAGAGTGAAAAACTGGGAGAAGACCAGCCAGACAACTAGCATCACTGAGGGGAATGTTTCTTCTTGTATGTCATTATAGAAAGAGACCTAAACTCTACCTGGGAAGATCATCTTATTGCAAAATGTAAATAAAATGGATCAATAACTACACATTCTAAATAACACGGAAAGTGGAATTGCTTTTGTAAGCATGCACACCTTTTGTAATTGTTTTCGATGATGGTGTTAAATCTGAAATTTATTTCTCAGAATTAATGTCTGTATTCTTAGCTAATGGAATTACTAGTATAATTTATCCTGCTGAGTACAGCTTGTAGAAATGCCAGGTGGTTAAAATTGCCTATAAAGTATCAGTGGGAGATATATCATGGGGAATGATAGCTTTCCCAACAAAAACTGCCTGGTGCTATATATTAATTCATTAACCTACTGTGGTGAAGTGAAATGACTTGGTCTATGTCTTTGTAGCTTCCCTCCAATCACTTGGTGAGGCTGTGCAAATAAATTGTGTGAAATACTAATGGAGGAAATTTGTCAGTGTTGTCATTACACTTAGTCTACCAGTGAGCTGGAAGAGAGAGAATCCTGTGACCATCAAGAAGGAAGCGACATGGAAGCATCCGTGAGAGTCTTATCTGAAGTGAAGAAAGCAGCAGAAACACAAGAGGTCACAGCACGGAGACCATAAGACAAAGAAGAGAAATAGCAGAGAAACACCAAGACTCAGAGGGAGAGTGTGTTAGATCAGGTGGACTAGAGAAACAAATCCAGAGACTCATATATTTACAGGAAAGAGCTTCATATGGAAGAGCAACTGTATATCAAGAAAACATCTTAGCCCAGTTCCAATCAAGTTCATAATCTGATAGTAGCTCATATTACTAACACCAGGCTACAAAATCCCACGAAGCCACTCACAATGATGACAAATATAGGAAGATCACAGGCTGGTGGGTGAAAAGTCTTGTGGGTCATTAGGCTGTGACCTGATTGATAGGCTACACCATCCCTTTACTTTTAAAACCTCAAATTGACATCAGATGATGTCATTACTACACAGAGGAACAGTCTTCTTGGCTGACGAATAAGGGAGAGACAAAGAGTCTACATGGTGGAGGAGCTGAGGACCAGAGAAAGGCATGTTTGCCAACGTTGTTGAAAAGAGGCATTGCTGACAAAAGAACTGTATCCTGTTTAGTACCTATTAGCTTTCCTAAGAACCTACATATTGTGAGCATTGTCTGTGAGTTCTATGCGCCCATTGCCATGTATTATCAAACCGACAGAGAAGCAGAAGGCTAAGGCAGGATGGTGACATCAGAACACTGCAGAGAAGGAAGATGGGGCCCGGGCATATGTGAGGCCTGATTTAGGGCAACCTGCTTGGGGCTGGGTTTGCGTTCTCTTTCTCCTCTGTGTAGCCAGAGGAGGCAAGATGCTCCCTCCCCACCCCCTCCCCATGGCTGCACCTGGGCCCCACCATTTCCTCACTTACATTATACATGCTGGTGAGCAATGCCAAATTTCAAACCTATTTTTGTACCAGTTATCTTGTTTTCGCCTCTCCTTGTAACTGCAAATCGAGAACCTAGGTGTGCGAATTGCTGTTTGCTTCCTTGGTGCCCATGTAAATTCTTCGGTTTTATCTCAGTGGTGTCTCTTCTCCTCTTTCTCTTTCCATGCCCACGGCTGCGACTTGACTTCCTTCCTATCAGATGGTCATCAATCTTCTGATACACTTAAAGCAAGGGTTCAACGGGCAGCTGTGCAGCGATAATTATTATTTATTATAACAGTATAGAGATCATGACACAGAAAGAAAGTAACAATAAGAGACAGACATACATCATGTCAGGGGAGCATGCTCACCTCTGCCCCGTATGGTGGTCTGCGTGGAGATGGAGAAGGAGAAGGAAAGGGGGAGTGAACATTAATTTTCCCCATTTAAGTAGCCTAACAGGGGACCCATAATTTCTCTAGTCACCGGTCAGGACACACCTTGAGCCGTGGGGCGGGGGTTGCTGTCTTAAGGGCTATAAAATGATAATGGATTAGGGATGACTCGTGACTAAGAGGAGAGGAATGTGATAAGGCGGGAGTTCAGACTCCTGGGGAAAGGGAAACAGGTCTATATAGTTAGGCGTCAATGACAATGACTCTTGAATCCCATAGGCCTCAAGGAAGCAGATCACTATCCTAACTTTAATCATGCAAAGCCCTTATAAAACTGGGAGTTTCAGTGAGAATGGCTAGCACACTAAATGTTGGTAAATTGCCTGCTTAATATTTTAGAGTATAATAATTGTGGAAAAGTTCTGTCTTCATTCCACACCTTCCCCTCTGTATGTCATACTCTGTATCTTCCTCACAATCCAGGAATCTTTTCCTGCTAGAGTGTCCCCCATGGAATAGTCTTGCTGTTTTTTTTCTTTGCTTAGTCTTACTTCTAGTAGATGTTTTGATAAACTAAAACTTTCTCTTAAAAACTGACGCACTTATTTCCCTATCTGAACAGTGTGACTTCCTGAGAGCCCTCTTCCATGAGTTCTTCCTTAGGAATTACCCTTTGCAGGAGGTGGCTCCTGGACCAGAGACACTGCCTTCCTCTCTGGCATCCTGAATTCAATGGCTAGTCAATAAAGGAATGCAAAGGCCCAGTTTTCTTGTTTCCATTTGAGGCAACCTGGTTTCCCAGCTTCTGAATTGAGGCCTTCATTACAACAGTACGACAGTCTGTGGGTCATCATACAGGATGGATAGTAACAAGAAAAGGGGAATCCATGAAGAAACATCAGGTGCTTAGGTGGAACTTGTATGTGGATTGAGAAGCTGTGTGCGAAGAGGACCAGGGAATACCATATGGTTAAAAATCAGGAAAGGTGTGCATCTGGATCGTTTACCCATACTCATCCAACTTAGATGCTGAACAAATAATGAGAGAAGCTGGGTGCTCTGAGGAAGAGTTTGGCATCAAGATTGGAGGAAGGCTTATGCAGATGACACACTCTTGCTTGCTGACAGGGAGCCTTTTGGAGATTGAAGGACTGATTGTGACATTCTTTCAGGATACCCAGCACCTTCTCTTAAAGAAGATAGACACTAAAGAAGTGTGTTTCATTGAACATAATTTAAGTAATTCAATATGTCATTGATTTTAGATGATGCACTTAGGTGCATAATAATCATCAAATGCTTAATTACTTTTCAAATATTTGAATGTAAATATAAGAACCTCTGTTTATGCTGTACTATATTAAGATAAATTAATTTTCTTATACTTCAATGTAATGTAGTATTATACATGAATCCATAATTGGAAAAGATAACCTAATCAGTTTACCTTGGCCTACAAGTTAAATTAAAAAAATTAACTCCAAGTCTCCTTTTTATACGCTATCCAAAACATTTTTGGTCAAGAAATATTGTGTCTTACCTTCTGCTCATTCCATCTGAGAAAAAAATTGCCTTACTAGCTTATTTTTGGTGGGGTGGGGGGTCACCCAGCTTTGCTCGTTTAACCATGAGTCAGAATTCATTTAACAACTAATGGCAAGAAGGATGGATTCTAGATCTAAAGTCCAATGATATAATAATGTGAAGCTATGGAACTGATTCTGAATGACAGGGACGCCTTTGTGTTACAGATTGCTTGATAAGGTTTTCTTGGCTGTGATCCTTGTAAAAGCAGATCTTTTCCTGGCCTGTCTTCTGCAGCATTCCTATGTGTTTGAATTACCAACCTTGTACTTAGTAGTCTTATACAAGCCAAACGATTTAGAAAAATTTGAGAAATTTTATGGTCAGCACATTCTCATTAGCTTCTGATTGCCATAAACAGGAACGCCAACTGTACCATAGAAACAACGTAGTTATACCTTATATAATAAAGGTGTAATATATAAGGGAACCTTTATGTTTGCTTTTTTGAGTTCCTTTTCTTTGACACTACAAAATGAATAATCATATTATTTCCCTGGTGGTGCAATGGATTAAGTATTGGACTGCTAAGTGAACAGGCAGTGATTTGAACCCATCAGTTGCTCTGCAGGAGAATGAAGCTGCAGTCTGTTTCTGGGAACTGTTACAGCATTTTAAGCCTCTGGGCCAGTTCTACTTTTTCCTCTAGGGTCATTGTGATTTTGGATCATCGGGATGCCTCTAAGTATGTAAGTCCAATATTAGCCCATATGTCCAAAAGCAATATACAGAGTCCTCTTCAGACTCACAAAATTCACGCAATGATGCCAAATGCAGAAAAATTACAAGGCAGTAGGTAGAAAGTCTTTGGATTCAGTGGTGTTGTAAGCATCTCAGAACTGGTAGGAACCTCCACGTGACGTCTCTAGGTCCAGGTTCCTTATCACATTAGAGTAGGTCTATGTGGCTTCTCCTCAGGGCTGCCTCTCAGGGAGCCAGCCTTGTCAGTGGAGTGTCTCAGGCCGTGAATAGTGTCATATAAAGTCTCCAAGGAAGTGAACTGAGAGAGAGAGTGTCTCCACCTCAAGAAGGAGTGACCGCATTTCCCAGAATTCTCAGGAGGCCACGCCCACACAGAGATCTCATTGGGTATCTCCAGACTGACAAGCTGGGCTCCACCCCTACCCTCTTAATCCTCTAACTGACACCAGATTAGGTGCCTGCCACAAATGGCCGATAAGGAGAAGGCCCTCACGGAGATGGATTCAGACAGAGCCTCAACAGTGGATGAAAACATGACAAGGGTTGTGACGACGTTGCAAGACTGGCAAGTGTTTTATTTAATTGGGCATCAGGTCCTGATGAGTCAGAACCACCCGGCTGACACTGAACAACCACGGTACAAACTCAGAACCAAGATTCCGTGTTATGTTCTGCATTTGCCAAGGATGGTCAGACAGTGGGCCTGGCAATTGGGAATTCACATGAGTTCTAGAGTCTTTTTGGAAAAGTATCCACTGTGGCTTCCTTGTCCGTGACTGTATACACTTAAAATATCAGTTGATAAAGATGGTGAAAATGAAAAGTGTTAGAATACAATAGGAAGAGATTGTGTTTTTGATATTTTGGGTAATAAAAACACATGGTTTCCTCAATAGAAGGCCACTGAAACTAGAATATAATTAATTCCATTGTGGGGTATTCTGAAGTTACTTGTTTTGAGGGTTCTTTTTCAGATCTCTTCCTGTGACCTTGATTAATCCCCATTCTGTTTTTCCTCTTTTCTGACCATAAACTCACTCCTACTTCACCTAATGTGTCATAACTGCTTGAAGACTGAATGAACAATTTTAATTCTATTCATTTCCTTTCTTAAGCATTTTTACCCTTAATGAGCTTCAGGTGGGGAGACAATAAAGGAAACCAATTGAAGTCATAATTAGAAGAAAGCAAAAATGTAATTGTCTACCAATAAGATAAGCTTTTTTCTTAAGGTCTCTGGGTGAAATGAGTGTGACCATTCTGTTTGGCTATTTAAAAGTGCTTTCTAAATTACCTCAGGTGGAGTTGTAATGAAAGTATTACAGCCCTTCTTTAAAATTAGTTTGATTGAGCTATAATTAATACACCTTACAATTCAGTAGTTCACTCATATTGAGAAATGTTGTGCACTCAGCACCACAATCTACTGTGTAACATTTCCTTCCTTTCCTTACCCATTGGTGTTCAATCCCATCTGTCACTCTCTCATTCCATGCCCCCAGGAGATTATTAACTCTGTCACCGCATCCAAAAATTAAAATGATGACCAGATTTTAAACAGGGGGTGGGGAGAGATCTTTGATTAAAAATTTGGTTTACATGGAGCAACAAAATTTTATCATAGAATGCAAAAATAGTATTGTAATATATTTATTTTAATTTTCAAATGCCATGGGACATTGTTAAATTGTTAAAAAAAAAGTGGGACATCTGGTCACCTTACCATAAATCCACACTCATCCTGCCTTCCCTGCACAGAGAAACATACCAAACAAGGAAAGAGCAAACAAATCCAAACACAAAATGACCAAAAGCCAAACAATCCAGCAACAACGATCATATAAAAACAGAGAAAGGCTCCAATTTAAGAATAACTTTTTGCATTCCAGCCAAAGCACAACTGCTAAGAACCACTTTACAAGGCTCTTTCTTTGCTATCAGGGTTATTCACTGTCCTAGTATATGAACAGCGGGGATTCACTGGGTACTCAAACTATGTAGGGACACTCCAAATGGATTTTGGGTTTCCTCCATCAACCAAAGCATTCTACAAACCAGGTGTTGAGAATTTAAGCACTGGTATTAGTCCCCACTCCAGATTTGGGTCTTAGTGTTTACAATTCTTGGGTCGTATTTTTAAAAAATAATTTATTGGGTGCTCATGAAGTCCATGCACACATCCATTGTGTGAAGCACATTTGTACCTATGTTGGCATCATCATTTTAGAAACGTTTTCTTTTTTCCTTTTAACATTTTCTTTCTATTTGAACCCTTGGGATAAGATCCTAATTTCACCACCCCCCCTTCCATACTCTCCCTTCCTCGTGAACCCTTGATAATTTATAAATTATTCTTTTTTCATGTCTTACATGAACTGATGTCTCCCTTCACCCACTTTTCTGTTGTTCATCACCCCTGTGAGGGGGTTATATGTAGATTATTATGATCAGTTTTCCCCTTTTTCTTCCTCCACCTTCCCCTTCCCCTCCTGGTACTGCTACTTTCATTAATGATCTGAGGCGTTGTTTATATGTCCTGGATTCCCTGTGTTTCCAGCTCTTATCTGTACCAGTGAACATGCTCTCATCTATCTGGATTTGTAAGGTAGAATGGGCTATATGATTCACAGTGATAGGACTTTTTGTTTGGGTCTTTGTTGCCTGATCCCTGATCCCATTGACACCCCATGATCACACAGGCTGGTGTGCTTTGTCCATGTGAACTTTGTTACTCTTTTCAGCTAAATGGCCACTTGTTTATCGTCATGCTTTTAAGACCCTAGGTGCTATACCTTTTGCTCGCTGGGCACCATCACCTTTCTTCACCACATTTGCATTTGCACCCAGTTTATCTTCAGTGATCTTCAGGGAGGTGAGCATCATGGAGTGTCAGGTTAATAGAACAAAGTTTTCCTGTGCTGAGTAGAGACTCGGTGCTTGGATCACATATTATGGCATGCTTCCCACTGTGAACCTAACAGACTCCTTAATTTGATGGCTGCTTGTTTGGAGACAAGTTTTTGAGACCGGATGCTGTTTTCCCTGGCACCATTTGATTTATTTACTACACATTGCTATGGCACTCACATCTCCAGTGATCTCAGGAGGGCAAGTACCAGGCTGAGCCATGTCACAATTAAGAACAAATTGTTCTTATATTAGAGCTATCATCAAGTGAGTACTTAAAATCCATTCATATGATGATGGTTCTTGGATTGTCTGTGGTTCACTTTTAGAGATATCTTTATTATTTTATTGTAGTACATCATAGATCATACCCATGGGACTTAAGGTAACTCTATTGATAATAACATTGTTATTTTTTGTGTGGCATCGCTGCCCCCTGGTGGTGGGAGTAGGAGGTCCAGCCTTGCTCCTGGAGAGCTGCTGCTGGATTTGAACCTCCAACCCTGTGGGCTGCAGTCCCGTGCACAACCCCTACGCCACCGGGGCTCAGCCCGATAGTAACATTATTATAGTCTATAGTAAACCACTGTTCTGCAAAGGATTTTGTGCATGTGTAGGGCATCTTACTAGATTCCAATACACAAATTGTTCACTTGCACATCTTCATAACTTGGGTGATTGGACACTAGTTACAGGTCATCAGGGTTGGAGATATAGCAATAATCTCAGTAACACTCACTTATGAAGGCAGAGCCATGCTTGGTGGATTAACACGCATCTCAAATAGGCAGAGAGAGGGTTAAACAGCAAAGAGATGTTGGTCTTGGTTGTCATTCATTGGACAGCCTCCAAACAATAGGTGCGAAGCCTCACAAAAATATAACAGTATAATTCGCAATATGCATTCCAATTTCTAACTACCTTATCTTGTTTTTCCCCTATTGAATAACAGTATTTCTTGCAATGTAAATTGCCATGATATAACTAAATGAAAATAGAGGAGAAAAATTTTTTTATTAAAAATCATTCTATTGGGGGCTCGTACATCGTTTTTCACAATACATAAATAAACATACTGTGTCAAGCACCTTCACATGTCCACTGCTGTTATCATTCTCCAAGCATCTGCCTTTCCTCTTGAGCCCCTGATAATGCCTTTTCCATCCTTTTCCCTCTTCCCCTGCTCTCCCTTCCCCACCAACCCTCAATACTTTATAAATTATTATTGTTCTGTCATATCTTACACTGCCCGACATCTCCCCCAACCCACTCCTTTGATGCCCATCCTTCAAATAGGAGCTTATGTGTATATCCTTGCAGTTGGTTCCGTCTCTCTACCCCACCTTCTCTCCACTCTTCCAGCAGCTTCAATCTCACCACTGGCCCGAAGGGGCTCATCCATCTAGGTTTCCCCATGTCTCCAGCTCCCCTCTATAGGAGAACATTTTATTGCACCTCAGTGAGTAATACAAATCTGTAGTGTCAACAACAGCAATCTAATTAATACCAATTTTGATTATGAAAATGAAAGTCATACTTATTAAGTGGAGATATTGTTTACGTTAGTGGAAAATGTTCTCCTACTATCCAAATCTAATTCATTCTGAAGTTGCTCAGTTCTCTCCCTCTGTTACTCAGCAAGGACATACACTGCTTGATGTCCTGCCAGTCTTCTGATTCTGCTGCTTTGATCCTCTGTGCTTCTTCTTGCCATTTGGCACTGTCTCCAGCACTCATAAGCTTTTGGCTCCTGTATTTAGAAGGTTCTCAGCACAGATCCAGGTTCTTTTCTCTTGGTAGTGATGTTTCCTGATCTCTGCTCACTAGTTTAATCTCCTATATCGCAGAATATAGGACTTAATACATAGCCTAATCCTTTGATTACATGCTTCCTTCCTAACATTGCTGTTGTTGGGTGCTATTGAGTCTGTTCTGACCCACAGTGAGCCCTAAGCATAAGGGAAGAGGACAATGCCATTTGCACAATTGTTTCTCTCCTTGAGTGCATTGTGGCAGCCACTGTGACCATCCATCTTGCTGAGATCCTCCCTCTTGTTCATTACTCCACTTACTTTACCTGGAGAAGGATGGCCTTCCCCAGGGACGGGTTTCTCCTGACATGTCCAAAGTCTGTAAGAGGAAGTCCTTCCCTCTAAGGAGCATTCTGGCTATACTTCTTCCTCACTAACATATCAACCTCAGATTCTGCCTCATTAACATCCGAGAGGTTAGGATTTGCAGCACATGGGCTAATCACATCTGATTTTAAAAATGGGGGCGTCATGTGATCTCACATGAGATCACAACATAAAGAGTAATTATATGACATTGAGAATCACAACCTAGGCAATTGATGCATATTTCAGGGGGACACAACTCAATCCGTAATGGAAGCACAGCCAGAATGCACCTCAGAAGCAAGATGGTGAGACACGATCCTGTGTATTTGGGGAGAGGGACAGAGTATCAGCAACAAGCAGGAAGATCCTCAATGAGGCGGATTGACGGAATGGTTTCAAAAAGGGCTCAAATACAGTAAAACTTGTAAGGATAGCACAAGCCTGTGTAGTGTTTTGTTTTGTTGTAAACACAGTCATCAAGAGCTAGAACCGGCTGGATATCACCTAACAAGAATAAGACAGGAATGCCAACCTGCTTTACCTTTGCTTTCAGGTGTTTTGATCTATTCAAGCCCTTAAATTTCTCAGGTGAAGCTCATCTATGTTCTCCTCTGGAAATCTGCTGTCTCCCTCAACAACTCCTTATACTTTCCCAGCAAAAATTTTGTCTTTATTTATTTTAAATACCAGAATGAGCCAGTATTTACTTGTGTGCCTTTTGATTTTCATTCACATTTATTTTTAATTAAAGAAGCGAAATTAAATTTGAAAAAAAGCATAAATGATGCAAGGATTATGACAGTTTAGAGCTTTTGCTAATTTATCAATCTATTACCCCGATGCCAAGGTAGGACTCTAGTATAGTAAATTTTCTACATAAAATGTAAAATGGGGCTGTGTGAGAAACACCGCATTTCTACATTCATATTTTTAAGAATCTCAGAATATGTACTTGTCAAGTCCTGCTTCCTTGAAGAGTAAGAAAGCATAAGTATTTGAAAATAGTAGTGAAATTGTATGTTTTTGTGATTATCGAAACATACTGTATGCTGTCTTATTTTTCCTTCTGCTCCAAAAATGTATTTCACATTATCCCTTAAAGTAAAATTCTCTTCTATTTGCACCCACCTTTCCTGATTTTTCTACATTTCCCCTTTTTTGCTAATCCAAATTCTACTTTTTAAAACCCAATTCAAGCTTCAACATCTCCACGAGATTGTACCTGAATGCTTGGATTGTCTTTGATCTCACTGTTATTATCTTCTATGATATGTCATGGCTGCTGCCACAGAAGAGAATGCATTTTAACACACATTGGGATTGCTTACTGCTCTTTCGTGAATTCTGATTTATGTAGTTGAATGCTACTGTGTTTGTTGAACTTGATTCCTCCACCACTGAATTTGTTTTCCAAGTTCACAGATCTTAGCTAGCATTTAATTGCCTTCAGCTCTAGCCTCTCGGTGAGCACTGTAAGCATCCTACATAAAGCTGTGCTGAGCCTTGTCGGAACTGAGAACTCCCAGCTGGACTCTGTCTCGTTCCCGTTCTCAGCATCCCTATTCACAAAAGAGGGAAGCACTGCCTACGCCTGCACCTTCCTGACCATCGTGATGTTTGAGCTCCTGGCTGCAACAATTGAGTCACTCTTTCTCCTTGATTGCCTCCCAGGATCTTGTTATTTTTTGATGACCTTCAACTTTACTAAGCATGATGTTCTTTTCCAAGGACTGGTCTCCCGATAACACGTCCAAGCTATATGAGATTGAAGTCTTGTCAGCTTCTCTCCTCAGGATTGCTCTTGTTGTCCTTCTTTTAAGACAGATTTGTTTGTTCTTCTGGCAGTCAGTGGCGATCTGAATATTCTTTGACAACACCATAATGTAAATGCATTGATCCTTCTGGCATCTTTCTTATTTGTTGCCTAGCTTTCATGTGCACATAAACAGATTCAAAACACCAACCTTGCCATCACCTTAGTCCTCCAAGTGATGTCTGCTCTTTAACATTCTAAAATAAGTCTGGTGCCGCAGTCTGGTGCACAATGCAGTAGAATTTTTTTCTTAAGAAATGAATATTCGGATTCACATGTTGATTTAAAAAATATTGAGTGCTTAGTATGGTCAAGAATGAAAAAAAAAAGATCCTATTTCAAGATTCAAAGTATTTTAGTTTTGCTTTAAGGCAGTATTATAATATGTAAGATATGATATTTTAAAAGCTACACCACAGCCCCTCCAGAACGATTAAATTTGAGATAATTGGGTCTTTTAGGAACAACTTTAACTTTTCTAAAATTTCTACTTTCTATAATCAACAGTCACCATTCTAGAACTCATGATTTTGACATAACTGCCAGTTGTAGGCCAAGGTCTGGCAATTGTTGTGTTTTAGATTTAGGTAAAAATGATCCTTCTTTCAGCAACATCAGCACACAGTGTAATAGCCTGAATGTATCTCTTTGCTACGAACACACACACACACACACACATAACCTCTTTGCTCTCTTTCAGCAGATAATTTCTGTTCTACTTAAAGTTCTTTGATATATTATGACAAATGATGCCTGTTGTGTTTTCTGACCCTGCTAGAGTTTCCATGGAATTAAAGATTGCATGCTTATTCAGCTCATGCATCTGACCTTTTCTGTGATTGACATATCTAAATGACTATAGCAACTCAGTAATTATGTACCAGCTGTGTTGTATTCATTTCACAGGACAAAAACACATAGTCCTCTTCAAGAGTCCCTTCCTTGCCAGCTAAATAAAGGAGAGTAGTTTATTACTATTATTATTAATCATAGTAAGATTTCTTTCCATTCCCACATGCATCCCTCTCCTCCCTGCAATTTGTAAGCATTCACTATACCATGACCACTGCCACTTTTTTTAAGAGTGCTTTCAATATTGTAGCCAGTTGCATGACAAAAGTCTCTTGACAATTCTGGATCTATTTATCAATATAATGCCTATATAGTTTAAGTGTCAACAATCCATGATTTATTTTCAAGGTTTGAGCTCAGAAAGAAAATGAAACCTGTTTTTCTTTATAGGACAATTGTATTTTCACTCAACTGATAATATTCATTCTTTTTACCACAATGAAAAGAGAGGAAAAACAACCTTTTGAATTTTTTCCTGCCTATACTGTATATTAACTATATTTTGTTTTCTCAGACTTCATCATGAATTCAATTCTGGATTCCAGAATTTTTTCTCTAATTGCAGCTCGACTTAAAGAAGTCTTGCTTACTGACTCTAAGAGCAATTGGAAGAAGACAAGCTTTTTAAAAGAAGATAAGATTTTACTAGTCAAAAGAAAGGAATTGTTTCATTTTTAGCTTTGTGCCTGAGATGTGAAATGATGTCAATGACAAGTAGATTCAGAATAGATCCTAATGTTATGAATGTAGCAGAACAATAATATTTCCTTCAATAGCTTGACTCCATCCTTACTAGTGTTTTAAAAACATGTTTATATCAAAAATAATCTTGTATTTTTGATAATTTTGAGATATGCAACATGATAAATTATGTGTATCATTTTCATTAATTAAAATCTTATTCCTAAGGATTGCCTTTTTAACACAGCTTGGAGATTATTTGATTTTGGTAACGAGCAATAAAAATGAAGAGAGGCATGCAGTAAGCATGCAAGTCTAACATGAGGTTTGAACTTGAGGGCTTTCAGGAGAATGGAGGGAAATGATAACAAAGTAGAAGAAGGGACCCCAGGATAGCTACTCACCTCCTCCACCCCTCTTTCTACGTTCAGCAGGATGTGGGCCTTGAATTCCAGCCACCGAAACTTGAACTCCATTAAAGAAGTGAGAGCGAGTTGAGGAGTGCTGAGAGAGCACAGATAGTTTTACTGGCCAATAGCAGTGTCACCTGTCTTAAAGATAACAAAGCTTATTGTCTTTGCTTTTGCTTTATCTGATGAAAGAGGCAAGGGAATTTTCTGTGACCATTATGTTATTCTATGTCCTGTGGTAATTTTCTTATTTCCATAAATCCTTCTACTCTCTGCTTTGAAAGACAGTTTATCTACTGCTGACAAAGTTTGAACTGGAAAGGGTTTTCATTAGGGCAAGCACGTGAGCACCATTTCCGGGATGTAGGAGGTTTGCATTCTCTAACCGATGCTCACCTTGACACCTAGACTTTCAACACTCTATTTCAGTACACTTAAAAGTTAGCAGCTTGTCACTTACCCAAACTCCATGTGTTTAAACTCCAAAGACTGAAAATAGATTCACTTGTTAATTGTGGGGCTTGAAATAACCTTTTGAACCTTTTGTCTTAAATTATAACAAATTTTATAGCAAGTGTATATAAAGATATATAATTTATGCTATATAAGTTATAAAATTATATATGTTTTAAATGGATAAATATTATAAAATAGCACACTACTGAAAAAGATAGGAATAATATCTTCATATAATAGATGAAGTAACAGGCTTAGAAAGATAAAATGGTTTTTCATTTCAAGATATTAGAGTTACTTAATGTTGGAGGCCAATTTTGAATTTGAGCATTTGATTCATTTTCAGACATCAGGCTTTTAATTCCTACTCTACAGTGTTTCCCACATAATGTAACTTGAAAATGTTTTACAATAGAGCCTGATACGCAGATCATTCTGATGCATGTATCAAAATGAAGCCTGTCTGAATTGTTGAAGAGCGCCCTGTGCATTCTAGTTGGCTATAGTCTGCGACTGCAATGATGGGGTGAAGAATAATGACCGTAAGGAAGGTGCAGGTTTGGGCAGTGCTTCACTCTGTTTACATTGGATTGCTGTGAGTCGAAAACACACCCAAGAGCAAGATCATCCGTATACTGAACCAGTTCACATTGCCCACTGTTCTGCATGGACACAGAAACAGGACAGTCACCTAAATATAGAAAAGATTCTTCAGCTTGTAATAAATCTACAATTATTGCTAAAGACTATTCATACCCCTATTAAAATATTTATAATAGCAGTTCATTTTCCAGAAATAGAGGAATCTACTTCCAGACATAGGTTTCTACCCACTCACATTCAATCCTGTTAAAATTTGGAAGCATTACAGCTCTATCTAAATAAATTTTGTTTTTCCACAAAGCAAAAAAATTGAACTTAAACACAAATATAGCCACCAAAATAAGCATATGGACTTTTGTAAAATTTAACTATCCTGTTTAAAGTAACACCACCAACTAAAAGAATATACATTCAAAATTTGGAAATGTTTCATCTTTTCTGAAACTTGGTATTGCTATAAGGAGTTTGATGTAGGCCTTCCTGGCCATGATTGGTTTTTGTACTATTTGACACTTGAGAAAGTAAGATTGTTGTGGCTTAAAAAAAACCCCTCATAGAATGATGATAGCAACAAATGTAAAAATGTGCTTGACATTATGGATGGGTGTATGGATTGTGATAAGAGTTGTACAAGTACCCCATTGAAATGATTAAAAGAAAGAATTAAGGTTGCAGATGAGCATTAGGCCTTGATTCAAGTACTCTCTCAAGTCAAGAACACTTTGTTCTAATAATTGGGCATTCTGTGATGCTCACCTTCCCAACATGATTGCTGATGACAAAATGGGTGAATAAGCAAATATGGTAAAGAAAACTGATGGGGATTTAAAGACTCGAAGATAAACAAGTGGCCATCCAGCTGAGAAGCAACAAAGTTCACATGGAAGAAGCACACCAGCCTGTGTGGTCCTGAGGTGTCAATGGAATCAGGTATCAGGCATCTCAGATGCAGAACAAAATCATCCCCAATGTGAATGGGGGCAGCTTGGAGTGGAGGCCCAATGCTCATCTGTAGACAATTGGACATCCCCTCACAGAAGAATCACAAGGAAGAGAGGAGTCAGTCAAGGTGCATTATAGCACTAATGAAGCATATAACTTTCCTCTAGTTCTTTACTGCTTCCTCCTTCCTCCACCATGACCTCAATTCTACCCTACAAAACAGAGTAGACCAGAACATGCACACAGTTACAGATAAGAGCCCCAAAGTCAGGAAATCCAGGATAGATAAACCCCTCAGGACCAACAATGCGAATAGAGACAACAGGAGGCTTAGGGAAAAGTAGGGGGAGCAAAGGGGATCACTATAACCCCTTCCCGGGTGTGTGTGGGGGAATGAATAATGGAAAAGGGAGTGAAGGGAGACAGAGAACAATGTAAAATATGAAAATAATCTATAACTTATCAAGAGTTCATGTGGGAAAGTGGATGGGGGAAGGACAGGAAAAATGAGGGGTTGATAGCAAGGACTCAAGTAGAAAGAAAATGCTTTGAAAATGATGGTGGCAAACATATATGTAAATGCTTGACACATGGATAAATGTATAGATTGTGCTAAGAGATGTATGCACCTCAATGAAAGTATTTAGTTAAAAAAATCCCCAACCCCTCATATACATATAATTTATTCTTAGGAATTACCCCCAACAACAGTATTCTGTTACGTGCAATCTCCAATTAGGCAACAAGATACTTGCTACCCTCAATAGCTGATATTTTGCTTTTACTTTGCTTCTTCATAAAATATATTTTCCCACAATTATTTAAGAAAAAAAGTTAGCTAGCCCTGTGAAATTCTGCCACAGGAAATGCTTCTAGCCTGATTTACCCTCTACCCAACTTTAATGTCCTCAATTCACCAGCTCAGTTGTATGTCTTGGCTTCTTTTCATCTCATCATATTTGGATATCATTTCAGATTATTTATTTTATCCTTAACTTGGCAACATCTTAGGATGTTACTTCTGGCAATAAGTTTCCTTTCTCTGTGCCCAGGAAGCCCCTCTGGCTTTGCCAGTCAAATCCATGCTGCCTCTTACCTTTGTACATCCAGTACTGATTGTATTCATTGTTGTTAGAAACTTTTGCAATCCTGAAGGCTTAGCCCAAATACCACTGCTGAAAAGACTTTGTTTGCAACAACAGTCAATATTCACCTACCACACGTAGTCAATTCAAATTCATTTCTTCAACACTGAAAATACTTTGAATAAAGTTGAAAATAAACATTTAGTTTCCAAAAGTAATGGCTTGCTTTCATTTTTTATTCTTGTTGGCTCTTCTTTAGCATATAAATGGTTAACTTATCCCTTGAAATTTTCTCTCCCTTTGTTCTATATCTTAATGTGAGATGGAGCATACATACAACACACAGAATACATACATATATAATATATAAAGTTTAATAATTAATTTCAATGCAAATACTCTGTCAAACAACAGAACATTGCCAGCACCACGGTAGGTCAATATTGAGTACAATCATTATTAGATGTACAAAGGTAAGAGGCAGCATGAGTTTGACTGGCAAATCCATGTTTTCTTCAATTGTGATGCCTCACTTTCTTTTTACCAGAGTTAACAATGATTCTGATTATTTTATTGACCTTTCCACCTCTCTCTCTGTATATGGTTCAAACACACTAATTGCTTTATAGGAGAAAAATGAGACTTTCTGCTCCCATAAAGATTTTTTGTCTCAGAAGCCCGATAGAGCAGTTCTAATCTACTACACAGGATCACTTAGATCTAAAGCAACTTGAGGACCGTATGCTATTATGCATCCTTCAGTAATATATTTTGGTTTTGTTGTTTAAGAATTTTTTATAATGGAGATTATAGTATATATTTTTTGGTTTTTCTTTTGGCTGAACTGCATGCTTATGAAATTTATCCATGCTCTATATCCTGGCTGTTTATTCATTGTTGACATTGGGTAAATCTACTGCATAAGACCTCTTCAACGTTGAAAAGCCAGGATGGTACCTTGAGGACTAATGTGTGTCTAACCCAGCCCTGGTATTTTTCCATGCCTCATCTGCCTATCAATGTTGGACACTGAATAAGGGGGATTGAAGAAAAATCAACATGTTTGAACCAAGGTAGTAGTGAAGAATACTGAAAGTAACAAGGACTGGCAAAAGAACACACACTTCTGTCTTAGAAGTACAGCCAGAAAGCTCTCTGGAGACAAGGATATTGAGATTTATCTGGTTTGGACATGTTGTTAGGACAGACCAGGCCCTGGAGAAGTGAGAAAGAAGCATGCTTTGAAAGGAAGAAGACCTTAGACAAGGTGGATTGAACCAGTGGCCACAACAATGGTATCAAATGCAATTGCAGTTGGGAGGATGTCCCAGCATGGGCAGTGTTTCATGCTGCTGTACGTGGGGTTGATAAGAGTCGGAACTGACTTGATGCCGCCTGGTGAAAACACATTCCATTGTGTGAATACAACCTAGTTCACATAAATTTTGCTGTTGGGTTTGACTCACTTTCACTTTCACTCTTTATAAACAATTATAGACATTCCTACATACATCTCTTACACATGTGTATGTATTCACATTTCTCTAAGGAAATTGCTGGGTATTTTCAAATTCTATAAAAAATGCAAAACCATTTCAAAGTAATGCTACCACTCGTAGTACTCTATGATAAATTGGTCTACATCACAACAAGACATGGAATTGTCAGACATTTCAGTGTATCATTGAAAATCACATTTCCTTGACAACGAATGGGAGTCAAGAACTTTCTTTTTTTTTTTAATTAAAAATCATTTTAATGGGGGCTCTTACATCATTTTTCCAATACATAAATAAACATACTGTGACAAGAACCCTCGCACGTCTGTTGCCGTTATCATTCTCCAGACAGCTGCCCTTTCCCCTAGTCCCTGCTGTCGGTTCCTTCAACCCGTCCCCTGTTCCCCTGCTCTCTCTCTCCCATCCACCCGCAATACTTTATAAATAATTATTATTCTGTCATATGTTACCCTGCCCGACACCTCCATCAGCCCACTCCCCCATGCCCGTCCTCCAGATAGGTCATATGTAGATCCTTGCAGCTGGTTCCGTCTCTATCCCATATTCTCTCCACTCATCCAGTAGTTACAATCTAACCACGGGCCCAAGGGGTCTCATCCATCCTGAATTCCCCATATCTCCAGCCCCTCTCTCCACTAGTGTACCTTCTCCAGTCCATCCAGATGTGCAAGGTAGAGATGGGATCATGATGGTTTGTGGGGAAGGGAGACCTCAGGAACTAGAAGAAACTTGTATGCATCATCGCTGCCTGGCTGCACTCTGACTAGTCTGTCTCCTTCCTGTTTCTCCCCTGTAAGGGGGTGGCCAATTACCCACCAGTGGGCCTTAGGTCCCCACCCTGCCCCTCCCCTCACTCGTAATGAAGTGATTCCTGTTCTTTGATACTTGATATCTGCTCCCTTTGGGCCCTCTTGTTCACACTTGATGGTGTGCTTCTTCCATGTGGACTTTGCTGTCTCCATGTTGAATGGCAACTCAGTTATCTTCAAGTCTTTGAGTGGTCTTGTCTCCACAGAAACCGGAGTGTGCAAGCAGTTCCTACCACAAAGCACCCAACCTGTAGGACAGCGTGGATGCATGGAAGGGTGCAAGAAAAGAGAGAGCTACAGAGCTGGAAGCAACCAGAGTCAGATGGACTCCTTTTCTAGAAGTGGGCATGGCAGAGAACAGGTTGGGAGAGGAGCCAGCATCCCACACCCACAGAGATAAAGACAAGAAAGGAGGAAGAGGAAGAGAGCTGGTCCAAGCTCCACACCGACACATGATGCTCAAAGGACTCTATCCCTCTGAGATTCTATGAGCCACAGAAAGGACTGGGTGAACAATGGTTCCTGGGGGCATAAGTGAGGGGAGGAGAGGGGGGTATGGACAAACACATGGATGGGGGAGGAGGAGCAACAAATGATCTGGATTCAATGGAAGGGAGGGTGTGGGGGGCCTGGTCAGGATTAAGCAAGGACAAAGAATCTATGAGGAAACACTGAAACACAAATGAAGGTGGAACAAGATGGTGGAATGGGAGGGAGATGGAAGGAAATAGAAGAAAGAGCTAGAAGGCAAAGGGCATTTGCAGAGGTCTAACATGGGTATGTCCATACATAAATACAACTTTCTGTTATAAGGTGGGAATAACTTTAAGAACATATCTATAGGCCAAATATTAGGGCAGCAGGTGGATCTTGGGCCCTCACCCTGGTGCTCCCTCAATGCAAGAACACTTGTTCTATGAATCTGGTATTCCTCGAGGCTCACTGGCCCAACATGATCACTGAAGTAAAATGGATGCATAAGCAAATGTGGTGAAGAAAGACAATGGTGCTCAGGCATCAAAGGATATATCACCTGGAATCTTAAAAGCCTAAAGATAAACAATAGACCATCCACTTGAGAAGAGACCACACCCACACAGAAGAAGCACAACAGCCAGCGTGGTCACACAGTGGTGAAAGGTCTAGGCAATAGACATCAAATGGTGGGGGGAACACATGTCAATGTGTTCACACACCCCCAAGGTGCCCAGTGAAGACATGGGGGAGCATGAGCAAGAGTGGTGAAGAAAGTTGATGGTGCCCAGCTATCAAAAGATATAACATCTGGGGTCTTAAAGGCTTGAGCATAAGCAAGCAGCCATCTAGCTCAGGAGCAACAAAACCCACCATAAAAGAAGCTCACTTGCCTGTGCGATCATGAGGTGCTGAAACTGTCAGGCAGCAGGCATCAAAGAACAAAAATCAAAATCAACGGACTAATTAACTCCCGATATTGCTGAAGACAAATGGGTACAGAGGCAAACAAAAAGATGGTGCCCAGCTATCAAATGTCTGAATGTCTAGAGGCTCAAAGAACTTTCTACTAGGTTTATAAACCATATGGTTTTCCCTTTTAATAAATGCCTATTTATTGTGTTCTTTACTTTCTCATTGGGCTGTGATCATTTTCTGAAGCTGTGTGGAACTTCTCTGAATATTGTTTATTGGACCCTTGATGATTAGCTGTGTTACAAATACATTTCATTGTTTGTGGTTTGTCCTTTCACAGTCTTTGAATGAAGAGAATTGCCTAATTTTGATGTAATAACATATAATAGTTTTCTTTATGACTAGTGCTGTTTAAGAAATATTTTCATAATTTGATATTAAGGAGAAAGTTTTCTGAAAGAACATTTAAAAACCATGTGTTCAGTCTTTTATGTTTAATTGGAAGCCTTTTACTTTACTTTTTGTTCTCTTTTGGGAATTTTTGCTTTTCTGTCTATAAAATAATAAGCTTTCCTTTTAGAGCTATGTTTGTCATTCCACACATTCTCCTCAATAGATTCCCTGTATGGCTTCAATTTATTTATAGAGGGCCTTTTCTATAGAGCAGTGATGGTTCAAGTAATTTGAAATTATTAATATTTATGACATCATAATTTTTTATCTATTTTAAGTGTTCAATTTTTTGCTCATCATTCTATCTAGTAAGATAAATTTCTCTTCCTAGAGCTACTTTCAGATTTGATTGGTTATCACCATTTTCTGTTTTCCTTGAACACTTGAAATTTTAAAATTCAAGTTCTATTAAAATATTTGTGAATTTTAAGTTGTGTTTAATGTATATACTAATGTGTGCCTACTTGGGTAATGGGGTTATATTTTCTTCTTATTGGTTTTGATGCATTTATCCTGGGAAAATATGTGGTAATAAATCATACTTTAATTTACAAAAGTCATGGAGCATTATAGGAATAAAACAGCAGTTGATAGGCACTTGTAATATGTCAGGTGAATATGTGTCAGGTGACAGAGGTACAGTGAAAAATGCACGCCCTCCTTTTTTTCAAGAAAATTAATTAAAATCTTACCTATAAAAAATTGCAATGGGTCTTAAGAATAATGGTGCTCTGTTACATTTAGAATAAGAGTGTATAGAAAATTTCATAGATAACATCTTTTAACTGAGACTTGAGAATCAATTGTCAGATGGCAGAAAGAAATATGTTTTATATGGAACAGTAAGAGCAGCAGTAAGTAAAGGCAGAGAGACTTGAGAACCTCTGGTTCCTCAGGGGTAAGGGAGCACTTCTTGATTTTTAGTTTGTGATACAGAATGTGTTTAGAAACCAGGCTGGAGTCATCAGTAGATGTCAGATATTGTTTGGCCTGATCGAGTACTAAAAGTTTTTCTCCTATAGGTTTCAGGAAGAGACAACAGTTGGTTTAAAGCAGAGCAAGCTTTGTTTGGTTCACATTTTTGAGAAAACAAAACAAAACAAATGGTATCAACCTCAAAATGAATAGAAAGTAGAACAATTTTGTAGCTACATAAAATTATAGACACCTATGTCCATCAAAACACTAATCACAATAACAAGAAAATGGAGCAACCCACATGCCCTCAGTAGAAGAATGGATAAATAAATCTTTGTACCTAAACACAATGGAAGACTGTGCCTTGTTAAATAATAATAATGAAACTGTGGAACTGCTTATAACCTGGGTGGATTGGGGGCGTTATGCTGAGTGAAGTTAGTTAGTCACTAAAGGACAAATAATGTATGGACTATTGCTATGAAAGAAAAAAGTCAAGATAAAGATGTTCATACAATAAGAATATCAATGAGGACAATGTTCCAACAGCCATGGTAAGAGATGGTAAGATCCTGAGAGATGAAGGTAGAAGTAGGGATGTTGAAGAAGAAACAGAATCAAGCCGAGCTAAGATGTCAAAAACCTGGTGATATACTGAATGGATTTTGGGAAGACAGAAGAGATGACGATGCATGTTTTAAGTGAAGTAATAGATGCTTGATACTTGTGGGACAAAGAAAAGAATGTTACAAGACAGTTGCAGATGAATTTGACTTGCCTGTGAGAAGGATGTACACATGAATATGGACAGAAACATAGATTTGGAGTCTAAGTGAGAGAAGTATAGAGTTAAGATGTATGTCCTACATCCTACAATATAGTGCACACGTGTTCCGGAGCCACAAAAGTAAGAAGAGTCTAGGTCAGGGATAAAAATCCAATAATTTTCCAGTATTGAGGTAGTAAACAGAACAAAATTCAGCAAAACAAAATAACGTGAACAAAGAAGAAGAATGAGAGATAATTATGTCAGAAAGGAGAGTGGTCACCAATAAAAAGTTCCAGAGAAAAACAGTCGAAGAGCAAAAAGTCTGAAATATTTGGCATCATTAGAGATCTTCATGAAACCCATTTTATTAGAGATAATGAAGGTAGACTAATTTTTCACAAAACTAACTATTGCAGAGAGAAAACAGGTAAAATAAAACAGTTGAGGGATAAGGGAAGGTAGAATAGATTCCTTAAAATGAAAAGCATATCATTATAAATGATGAGATACCGGCAAAAAAGGATTAAGATAATAATGATTGAAAATAGAAAACCAAATAAATCGTTGCATACTTTTTGTGTGTGGAAGATATAGTTCTAAATTGTGCTGCCAAATCAAAGAACAAAAAATGGTATCATTATAAAGGAGGGGGAGTACTGACTGGGGACCCAAAGCCCATGAATAGGTGAAGCAGCACCCCCTCGCCGAGGGGTTGCAGGTAGGAGATGAGTCAGTCAGGGTACAGTGTAGTAACAATGGGGTATACAACTTTCCTCTAGTTCTCAAATGCTTCCTCCCACCCACTATCATGATCCCGCTTCTACCTGACAAATCTAGCTAGACCAGGGGATGTACACCGGAGTCAGAAATATGGGGAATTCAGGACAGATGATCCCTTCAGAACCAGTAGTGGGTGTGGTGATACCGGAGGGGGTAGATCAGAGGAAGGGTTGAATGGAAGTGGGTAACCAATTGCAGGGATCTACATATGGTCTCTCTGGAGTATGGACAGCTGGGAAATGGGTTAAGGGACATATCGGACTGAGTACGAGGTGAAAAAGAAATAAAAATGGATAAATTATTAAGGGTTCTTGGGGGGAGAAGGAGGGTGAAATGGAAATATGGAGACCTGGTTCTGGGAGCCTAAGTGAAGGGAGCATTTTTGGGGATGATGATGGCAACAGGTGTGCAAAGGTGGTATGCATACAATTGATGTGTGTATTGATCATGATGGGAGTTGTGTGGGCCCCCAATTGAATGATTTTAAAAAAAAAAGGAGAGGGAAAGAAGAGCTTATACCAAGGGCTCAAGTAAAAAACATTTGGAAATGAAGATGGTAACATGTGTACAAATATGCTTGCTACAAATGATGTATTGAATGTTATAAGATCTTCCAATAAAATTATTGGAAAAAAATTATGCTGCCCAGCCTCATATTTAAATAATGACTCAAGAACTCTTTGCTGAACTAAACTAATTTGTGTTTCCATTAACGTATCCTTATCATCATCTTTGATGCCTTGGAGTACTCTTGAGTTTGATTTTGTGTGTCTACTCTCTGTAACAGGCCACCGCACTCTGTTTATTGGCGTGCATGTGCCCCTGGGAGGAAGAAGGAGCCATCGACGTCACAGGCACCGTGGTCATAAGCACAGAAAGAGAGATCGAGAGAGAGATTCAGGTTTAGAGGATGGAAGGGAGTCACCTTCCTTTGGTAAGACTTGTTTTCCTGTGTTTGTTGAATTCATGATTGTGAAAGTACAACTCTATTTTGCATAGATTTATAATTGACAGTGATACCTTAGACTCACAATACTGCTTACACCTTAATTAATGATGTTGGTTGTTGTTGAGAAGTAGTAGAGAGAAAGCGTGATATGCATCTCCCTCTTGGATTTTTTGGGGGGAAATGTTTGTGAACACGCTGCTACTTTTAATATTTTTTACTTCGAATTGTAACCAGGCTATCCAAATATGTGTGTATATTGTCATAGTAGTTGTTAAGCATTTCAGAATTCCACGAAAGCTTACTTGCATGATATGGCTAAGAACTTGGCGTTCAGCTCCTTGACATCCTTGTCTAAGATCTTTACTGAGCCCCAACCACATCCCCATTCATAGTTGCTCCCCCTCTAGTCTGTGATTCAAGCACCACACTTTCAGATCACCATTTCCTCCTTGCTTGTGAACTTATCCCAAGTGTGATTATTTTTTCTACCTCATCAAAATCGTCAGTTCATCAACCCTTCTGCTTTATTTTCCCATTTTAAACTCTTTTCCTTCTTCGAGTCTTTCTCTTTCACTCTTTCAACTTTTTATTGCGATTAATGTGAAAGTTTACTCAATGATTTGATTTTTCTTTTACTAATTTATACATATTTTGTTTCATAGCTTTGATTGAAATCTCCACAATATCACAACACTTTTCTCACTTCCTTCCTGTATCTGCCATTTGTCTTTTTTTCCTTTCCAAGCTCTTCCTGCCTCAGAGCTTTATCCCTGGGAAAATACTGCTTTTTTTTTTTTTTTGGCGAGGCGGGGAGGAGGAGCGTCAGATGCTAAATTTGATTTGATTCAACTTATTGGCATTTCATTTGTACCTTATTCAATAGGAATAATAAAATTAATAGCCCGATTAATGACTACATTTTATTAAATACTTAGCCATGTTCTGGGCATTGAGTCCTAAGCACTTTACACCTACTACCTCATTTAATTCTCATAAAAAACGTATGAAGTTTAGATATTTTAAAATTTAATTTAGTGTGCAGAATGTTTCTGCATTTCCTCCCATCTCACTTGGTACTTGTAAAATGGTTGTTGGAATATAATTCACATATCATACAATTCAGGAGTGAGGTGCCACCATATTTGAAGCCCTGCTTCTATGGGATACATTTGCCCTCACGTTGAATCAACCGTTATGTGATTGAACCAACTCCTACTTGCAATAAAATCATCACCATCACTTTCCTTTGTTGCATGTGCAGCTTTAAATCATCGAAGAGGCTTCATGTCTGCTGCTGTACTTGACGCCCTGCCATCAAGTCTATTCCAACTCACAGTGACTATGGCAGTGGGTTTAGGTTTTTTGGCTGGTCTGTTTACCACTATCACTAAGAAAGATTTGGCTAAGAAGTGGTGCTCCTAGCAAAAGCCTACAACATTGAAGGGGTTTTGAAATGAGGAGTGAATGGAGAGTGGAAGAGCTTTAAAGGGCCTAATAGTAAAAGCCTAGATTGCCATGCTGAGACTGTTTTTAAACTTATGGAGGTTGTGGTAGTTACATAATTACTTGATAAGGAGAGTGAATGGGTGGAGTGTAGCCTGTCATTCAGGTCACAACCTGATAACTGATGCCGCTTGGCGGGTGTGACCTTCTTGTGAGGATTCTGGGAACTTCCTCTTTTTCTCCCTGGAGGAGTGCCACACACACTCTCTGCTTCATCTTCCTGTGGAGGAGCCACGTGCAGATCCTTGCCAGTGCTGTGTTGCTTCCACTGCCACTGGCTCCACAAGATTTTCACCCACTGGCCTGTGATCTTTCTGCATTCAGCAGCATTGCTTGTGCTGCGTGAGACTGAAGAGGGACTTATAGTCTAATATCTGACCCAATATTGGACTTATGAACTTGATATGGACTGGGCTGGGATGTTTTCTTGACATACAATTGTTCTTTGTTATAAAACTCTCTCTTACACATATATGAGTGTTTTTGGATTTGTCTCTAGTTAATCCGGAATAACACAGATGTCACAGGTAAGTCTGGCTAATGCCCATGAAAAAGTGAGAAGAACTATAGAGAACTACTCGTCACCTAGGAGAATTCCCAAAGTCAGCAACAGAATATTGCTAGAAATGTGGGCATTAGAGTTATAGGCTTCAAAAAAAATCACGAGCATATGATTGCACCATGAAGGAAGCATTATGCTTTTTTAGGTAGGGGCAAAGAAGTATATTAAGTTTGGTGAAAGTTAGGCTTGTAACCGGTGAACTTGCATAACAGATTCATTGGGGGCTCGTACATCACTTTTCACAAGACATAAATACATATACTGTGCCAACCACCTTCACATGCCTGCTGATATCAGCATCTCATCATTTCCCCTCCGTCCTTGCTCCCCCCTCCCCCACCAACCCTCAATACTTTATAAATTATTGTTGTTTTGTTGTATCTTACACTGCCTAACATCTCCCCATGCCCACTCCTCAATGTCTGTCCTTTATGTGTTGATTATTATAGTTGGCCACTTCTCTACCCCACCTTCTCTCTACCCATCCAGTAACTCCAATCTCACCACTGCCCCTGAGGGGTTCATCTGTCCTGGTTTCCCCGTATTTCTTGTTCCCATCTCTACCAGGCCTCATTGGATTTTTAAACAAGATCTTAAAGGGGCAGCTTCATGGGAAAATATGAGGCAATTGTGTTTCCACAATTTTTTTTTCAGCTTTCAAAGTCCTATAGGAAAGTTCTATCCTGCCTGTGGAGTTTCTGTGAGTGAGAATTTGATTATTAGCAATGGGTCTGAGTTTTCTGCATCTACAGTCAATCTCTTTTAAATATAGAAGAGATTGGGATAAACAAGGGAAGAAAGCAAACATGGCGGATGAGAAATGCCAACCCCCAAACTCACTATTAAAGAGTTAATTCTGACATCCTATAGAACAGAGTAGAACTACCCCTATGAGTTTCCAAGACTCCAACTCTTTATAGAAAGTCTTGTCTTTCTCCCATAATATGGCTGGTGGTTGTAATCTACTGACCTTGAAATTAGTTGGTAGTGATGATTTCATGGGCCATCTCTAGTGCATGGACTGAACGTTCCCCACCTATGGTTTAGTGGGTTAGTTGCTGGGAGAGTAAACGGGGGCATCCACTCACTTTACCGTAGGTGTTCATTGTCTTGGCTCCTAATCCTTGCTGCTGTTGTTAGGCACTGTTGAGTCACTTCTGACTCAGTCACCCCTGTGTACAACAGAACAGAGGTCTTTCATCACAGTTACTGTTATGCTTGAGCCACTGGGTGGGTCCATCGTGTGATAGGTAGGTTTATTGTGCCAACCTGGCCAAATCGAACATGTGGGATTATTGAGATTGCAGTTTGATTGGCAGTCAGGCTCTGCCCTCTTTCTCTTGCTCTCTGATGATTGAACCAGCTTGCAGCAGCATTAGCTAGTTTTCTGCCTCAACTGGTTAGCTATACTACCTGTGGGACCGTCAACCCGTAGATCTTATTGCTAGAGCTTGAGATTCTGTGGAGACTTGCTTTGCCACACATTGCTTGAGCTTGAGATGGTTGGATCTTGTTGTCTTGCATTGTTTGAGTTCAATATCCCATCCTGACTTGTTTTGCTAACAAGTCCTGCTGTTTGCTGCCTGAATTGCCAGAGGGAAGACTTAGCTGTCTGCTTTCTTGACTTTGAACCTAGTTACTCTTAAAAGTTGAAGGACTTTCAGTATATTAACTGTTCCTCCATGGAAGTGACTTGAACTCAGTCCTCTGTAAAGCTGTGTGGATTACAGAGCAGTTATATTCCTTCATGTGTATATATCTATCATCTATCATCTATCTATCATCTACCTATCTACCTACCTATAATCATAAGTGTCCTGGTTTTGTTTTTCACTGATCCTCAACTTGACCAGAACAATGTCCTTTCCACCACTGGTCCTTTTTGATAACAAGTCCAAATTATATGAGACAGAGTCTCAACATCCTTACTTCTAAGGAGTATTATGCATATTTCTTCTAAGAGAGATTTGTTTGTTTTTTTCTTGAAGTCCATTGTACTTTTAATATTTTTCACCATCATCATAATTCAAATGCATCAATTCTTCTGCGGTTTTCTTTTACCCCTCTGATTCTCCAGTTTTGTTATATACATGAAGAGTTTGAATATGGTATGCGATGGCTTAGGTCAGATGCATCTTAGTCCTCAAAGTGACATCTTTTCTCTTCAACACTAAATAGATTTTGTGAACCATATTCTCCAACTCTAGTACATCATTTGATTTCTTGACTGCTACTTCCATGAATATTGATTGTGGATCATAGCAAAATCAAATCCTTGACAAGTTCAATTTTTTCTTAATTTATCATAAGACTGTTTACTGGGCTAATTGTGAGGAATTTGTTACATTGAATTATAGCTCATACTGAAGTCTGCAATTTTTTATCTTTATCAGCAAGTGCTTCAAGTCCTTCTCATAGACAACAAACAAGATTATATCACCTGCATATGACAATTGTTAATGAACCTTTTTTCCAATCCTGATGCTGCATTCTTCTTCATATAATCTAGCTTCTTAAATTATTTGTTCATTATACAGATAGCTAAATCTGGTGAAAGAACACAATCCTCATAGACATCTTTCCTAGTTTTCATCGCTATTGGATTCCCTTCTTCTTTCAATTGGATGCCTCTTGGTCCATGTACAGGTTTCCCATGAGCACAAGGAAGTATTCTGGAGTCCCCACGCTTCTCATTGTTATACATAGTTTGTTGTGATCCACAGAGTCAAATGCCTCTTCTGAATGTGGCTTGCATGTCAGGCAGCTCTCTTGTTCAAGTACTGCTGCAACCATTCTGGAATGATCTTCAGCAAAATTTTGCATGCATGCAATATGAATAATATTGTACAACAATTTCCATATCCTGTTTGGTCGTCTTTCTTTGAAAGGGATGCACTTGAATTTATTTCAATTGGTTAGCCAGTTCACCATCTTCCAAATTTCTTGGCATAGGAATTTCATTTCAATTCCTGGAGACTTGCTTTTTCACTAATATCATCTGTGCAGGGTGGACTTCTATCTTGAATACCATCAGTTCTTGATCATAAGCTACCTATTGAAGTGGATTAACACCAACCAATTCTTTTGTAGAGTAACTCTCTGTATTCCTTCCAACTTTTTTTTTTCATAGTTCCTGAATCATTTTATTTTCCCAATGGAATCCTGCAACATTTCAATTCAGTGCTTGCAGTTTTTCTTCAGTTCTTTTGGCTTGAGATACGCTGAGCATGTTCTTTCTTTTTGGCTTTCTAATTACAGGACTTGGAACACTTCATTGTAATGGTCTCTCTGTCTAATATATATATATATATATATATATATATATATATATATATATATATATATAAAGCTTCTCCTTGAAATTTTCTATTCAACACTTTAACTCTATCATTTATGTAATTTGTTTTAGCTACTCTACATTTAAGAATGAGTATTTTCTTTTTTCCTGATGTTTTCATAATCATTACTTTCTTCACATGTGATGCTTTTTTCTGTCATGCCACACTTCATCAGGTCTTCTGACATCAATGTTCATTATATCAAATTTATTCCTGAGATAGTCTTTAAATTCAGATGGGATTTACTCATTGTTGTATTTTGGGTCTCATGGACTTGTTATAATTTTCTTCAACTTCAGTCTGACATTTCTTTCTTTAGAGAGGCTCTATTTATTATTTTAAAATTATTTTATTGGGGGCTCATTCAACTTTTATCACAATCCAGCCGTATATACATCATATCAAGCACATTTGTACTTTTGTTGCATCATCATTTTTTTTAAAAAGTTGCATTCCACTTGAGTCCTTAGTATCACCTCCTCATTTTTTCCTGTCCCTTCCCACCTCCCCTCCTTTATGAACCCTTGATAATTCATAAATTATTATTATTATTTTGTTATGTCTTACACTATCTGATGTCTCCTTTCACTCACTTTCCTATGGGTCAGTCAGGAATGTCCTGTCTCATAGTGAGGCCTGCCCTGTTGTCTTCTCTGTGAACTGGCTGCTTCGAGCAGGGATATTGTCCTCAAGACTTGGTGGGCCAGGATGTTCTCCACTCTCTCTTCATCCCCCTTCACTTGCTCCTGTGTGCTCTGATCAGACGTGACCTTTCCCTGAGCTGTAGCTTCAGTGCTGACCTTTGAATGTAATTCTTCTGGGATAAAGGGGGGCTGTCCATACAGTTAGGATTGGGGCTGGCTACTCAGATCTAGAGAAGTTTTATTTTCATTCTTCTGTATTTTCTATTTCTTCTCACCACCATCTTGAGAAATTCACACAATATAGAATCTATTTGACTCCTGTCAGTTACATTACTCTCATCATGTCCTCTCCCTCCTTTCACATTATTTGGCGCTCTAAAGACTGCTTATACAACACTAGTTTTTCCAATCAGTCCCACAGAGTACAAAGAGCTTCATGATGTTGCAGTCTCTGCAATGTGTCCACATTCTCCCTGTTTGCTACCTGGATTCATTTCTACCTGTCCATCCCCATCTTCTCTTACTTTAGTTTTAAGCAAATGCTGCCCTATTGGTCTCATGAAGAAGTTGGCTGCTCTCAGGAGCACACCACGCACATCATCTTAGAGTTGTATGTATTTGGCTCAAAAGTGGACTCTGGCTGTGACTTCAGTATCAAGTTAAAAGGTTTGCTCAGGAAATGGTATTGAGAAATACTCATCATCATGTAAGCACCATAGTGTTTTTCTGACTTTAAACTCCTGTCCAAACTTTCTTCAAAACCACATTTTATATTAGTCATTCAGATACGAGGTAAATTAGTTTCATATGAAAGTATTACTTTACACAAATTTACATTAGAGCTCTGTTGTAGTTAGTCACAAGTTGACTCCTATTTTCAGTCCTAGTACAACAGAAGGAAGCACTCTTCACTCCTGCACTATCATCACAATTATTGCAATAGCCCATTGCATTATAGCCCATTGTTGCAGTTACCACGTCAGACCATCTCATTGGGGGAATTACTCATTTTCAAAGTTCTTGTATCAAGCATGATGTCTCTATTCAGGGTTGGGTACATTCTGATAACAGATCTAGGTATATGGCATTAAACCCATTCATCTTCATTTATAAGGAACGTTCTGTCTGTATTTGTTCTAAGACTTATTTGTTCATTCTCTTAGTTCATAGTATATTTCATATTCCTTGCCAACACTGTATCTCAAAGGCATAACTCCTTTTTTGATCTTTCTTATTCCAATGTTTGCATTTGTTTGAGGTGGTTGAAAAGACTACAGCTTAAGTAAAGGATACCTTTGTCCACTAATTGATCACTTCAATGTTTTCACCATTTATCATACTTTTATTGGTCTGGTTGTGAGCATTTTGTTTTCTTTGTGTGGAAGAATAGTATGTACTGAAGGTGTAGTCTTTGGTATTCATGAGTAAGTACTTGTGTGTGCTATTATTGCTATTGTTTGATATTTTCTGTAGTCTAGTGAATCATCTGTCTATGGAAATGTAGATCTTTTCCAGTCAGTGGGTCAGGTAGCCATCTTTCAAATGTCTTGGCATATAGCACTGAGTGATTCATCTATTTGTTGAAACTTCTCAACTGATATTCCATTAATTCTTGGAGACCTGCTTTTTTTTTTAAGCCTTTAGTGAACCTAGATCTCTTTCTTCAATTCCATTGAGTTTTGATCATATGTTACCTACTGGAATAGTTGAATGTTGATCAGTCCTCTTATTCTTGAACCTTCACTGAAACCTGTCCACTACAGGGTTTTGAAATACTGTAATTTGAAATACTGGTAGCATAGCTACCATCATCACAGCAATAGCCAACTCATTACCCTACAAAAATGGATGTACAAGTCATTATTAAAACTCTATTGATACTTTTTAAATTTAATAGCCAAGTTCATTAAGTTACAGGTTTTACATTTAGATTTACACTTAACACTTAAAGCTATCTTTATGCATGAGTACTTTTACACATATTTCAAATCCCCATTAGTTAATGGAATTTGCTAAGCTAGTTCTAATTGTGGATGTTAAACAATTTCCCAATCTGCATGCACTGGTATTTTCCCACCCCAGATATAATTTTCCTATTATATCTTATCATGTTCCATTTATTGCTCTTTTATTTGTGAATATTAATTATTTTCATCCTGGGTTTCTGATCTCTCTTTTCCCCTTCTTTTCCTTTGTAGTTTCAAGTTAATATTTCAGATTTAATTATCAGATATATTGATTCTGTACATTATCTATTATAGATTTTCATTTTGATGAAATGCTTATCTCATCTTGTTTTCTTCAGACATCATCCTATCATGTATTAATTAGTCTTTGTTTTTCTACTTGATAAGTTCTATATTTTTATAGTCAAATGAGGATGCTTCTGGAAATTTTCAGATGAATATTTATATCTACTGATATTAAAGGCCCAATGTGGTTTTCTCTGAGTCAATGCTTAAGAGTAGAAAATACACAATTGCATACATTTTAGATGATTTTTGTTTCATGATATAGAGTCAAGCAGTATAGTAAAAGAAGGGAATTGGTTTATTTTTTCTGTCTGCTTAAAGTTATTAGAGTTTTTACGGCTCTAGGCATGGATTATATGTTATACTTTGATTTAAAAATATTTGTAGTATGTTTCCCTAGATACTGGTACTTTCAAAAACCACCCAGGTAGTTTAATATGCAGCTATGATCAAAATTATGGATCTTAAAATTCTTGTTGTTTTACTTGGTAAAATTTGGAAATAAGTGAGCTGGCCCGATTGTTCATCTGATGTGTTAGTCACTATTTTTGGATGGCTTTCTACCTCATTCCTCCCCTAAGCCATCTGAGAAGCTTTATTGATATTTAGACGTTCAAATCCAAACTTACTGACATGGAGTCAATGCTTTCTCCTCATGATCCTTTGAGGTTTCCAAGATCATAACTCTCTATGGAAGTAAGAAGCTCAGTCTTTCTCTTGAGGCGCTACTGGTGGTTTTGAACTGCCAACCATGCAGATGACAGTCCAACATGTAACCACTACATCACATCTATTTTACCAGGGACAAATATTTGACACCCTAGTGGTCTCTGGGCAGCAGAACTTCCTAGTTTTCCCTCTCCCCACTTTTAAAGATGAAAATACAGATAAAGATTGTCTGTCTTTATTCCCATTCCACCATCACTTTAGCTAACCAAGCACCTCTTCAAAGATGAGACTGAAACCACGTTATGTTGGCTTGCTAGCTGCATGGTCAACAGTTGAACCACCAGCCATTTGAGGGGGAATGATGAGTCTCTTTTTCCCACGAGGATTTATAGCCTTGGAAATGTGCTGTGACACTTCTGCCCTGCCAAATAAGGTGTTACTTATAAAAATTGTGAACATATTTCTAAAGATACCTTCCAATGGTTCGAAATTCAGCTTACAAAGAAGTTTAAGATGGAAGTGAAAGTAAGGAACTGGAGAGCCATGTGCTGAGAACCTGAAGGTTTTATGTTGTAAATGGGCATTTGAATCTTTGAAGAAGATTATTTTCATTGTGATAAGAATGTAGCCAGTGTCTATACACAGTGACTAATTTGGAGATATTTACTATTTTAAAGAATTTTAGTTTTCATATAATACTTCAATTAATGCAAATGAAAAATCCTATAATTTTTCATACTTATAGTGATAATGCTTAGTAATCATTCTATAGTGTAAGAGTTTGTTATAGTTATGTATAATATGTCATCCTATTGTTTTGACTTTTTGGTTATAATAGAATAAATATATTACTTGAATCAGATCTTTAAGTCACATAAACTTAAGAAAATAATTCTCCATTTGTAGAAAATCTTGCTCCTTAAAACAATTGCACTTATATTTTAACTGATACTCCTGGTTGAATTTTCAAAGGCAATTTTAAATATAAAATGGCCTTAACACTGCTTATGAGCTATTTGAATGTTTTATATATACCTCAAAATCAAAAAAATAATTAATTGAAACTTAAAATAAAAGGTAAGCTCATTTAAAAGGGAAAATATTTATGTCTTTGTTACTTGATCCAAATATCTTAAAATCAAAATAATTTCACTTGATTTGCAAAGAACTAAAGAAGCAAAACAAGCAATGTTCTGGGAATAAAGGTATCTGGGAAGAAAGGGAAGCTTTTGCATAGTTACATATGCAATTCTACCTTCCCTTATTTTGGGTTATTTTCATATAAGACACATTTGATGGATTTGAATAGATGTACACAATATTTTTTCTTAAAAGTATTCTTTAACATGTATCTATGTGCACCTTTCTATGTGTATTCAATAAATAACTTAGTGTCTGTTTGATCAATCGATTCTTAATCTCTGGAATTCATGTATAATATGTTAGAAAATATTTTATTTCATAAAATATTGAATCATTAGCAACACATAGAAAAATATTGAATATACCACACTTTGAAACAGACACACTTTAACATGCAGGACTGAGATAATAAAAATCCAATAAGCCACATTACTTCAAAACTGAGCCTTTAGTTTAGACAAAGGTAAGTCAACAAATATTGTCACTGTGTTCCATTTTATTCATGCATGGGTTTAAGCCAAACAAAACTTGCTTAAATATGTCTCTGCCATTGGTGCAATGACTGAAGACAATTTCTCTCAGTAGTATGCTTGATTTTCTTTAGAAAAGGCTTAGTGGCTTCTAAGGGAATTTGCTGGACCAGTTAAATACAAGGCAGAGAAGTAAGGAAGTTCAGAAGGACATGGATCCTGTTTTTTAAATATTTCAAATGAGTAATCTTAATATATTTTCTTGAAGGACAGAGGATGACCCTGGATGCTTACTTAGTTAAAAAGAAGTTTTCAGAAACTTGAAAACTGAATCTGAGAAAAAGATCAGCAAAGTGGCACAGTGGTACTTTTCCCCATTAAGACCAAATAGGCCTCCTTTAACGTTCATTCCTAGAGAAGAGGGTTTCTTTGTGGCTCCAGATTTTTCCAGCTTCAGGCACAAACCACTAGTTCAAAATTCAAAAAGTCAAAGGAGCTCTTTTTTTTCTTCTTCAGTCTGTCAACCGCTCCCCCTCCCCCAAGTAAGTCTCTTTGAATGCAAATATCCCGAGTATTCCAAAACAATGGGTGGGGCTTATCTTTTTGGAGCCTTCTTTGTGGGGGTATCCTAACCCATGCAGGTTTACAAGCTTTCTATTTTTACTTTCCAATCATCCTTTCTTTCAATCATTGTATCAGTAACAATAGGCAGAAGACAACAGTATAAATCTAGCAGCCAGATCCTAAGCTCAATTCTTAAAAGAGTTAAGTTTCCTTATCTTATCTTCATCCTAAACTAGTCCACTGATAGGAAACATGGTGCTAGGTCTCTGGCTGCATCAAGCCACAGCTGGCCCTTCTTCCAGCTATTTACAACGGACAGAAACACTGCCCAGGAATGCACCATTGCTACAATTACTGTTGTCTTTGAGCCCTTTTTTGCAGACAGTGTATCAAATCATGTTCTGATGATTAAGGCATGCCTGCAACTGTTTATCCTCATTTGAAGTCCTGTTACATCAGCATATGAAGGTCTCAAAACTTTGCTCTTCATGTCATGAAAACCAACTTGATTTTGAGGAAGTAACTTTCCCGGACAGATCCAAGTGATTCCAAGCAGAGGGTTCCATCTTCCGGCATTATATCAGACACTGTCCCACTGCTGTCAATAACAGTTTTCAGTGGCCTTTTTTTCTTCCAGAAGTAGGCTACATACTCTTCTTCTTAGTTGGTCTTCATGTGGAAGTGCCACCGAAAATTATCCACCACGGGTAACCTTGTTATTGTTTGAAATACTAGCGGCTGAGCTTCCAGACTTGCAGCAATATGCAACCTACTGCAGAACATCAGTTTGATAGATGAAGGGTAGATTTTTAAAGTAAAAGACAGCAGGTGATTGTTAGGGGAAATTTTATAGAGACTTAACCTTTTAGAGCAAAATTATTATTGCAATTCATGCACCAACCCCGATGCTAGTGATTAAGAATCCAAGAAGTCTAGCAATGGCTCAGTCAGAAATGGATCAAACATGAAATCATGAAATGGTTTGAAATTGGAAGGCAAAAGTCGGAAAGGGAAGGAACAGTAGTTGGAAGATATGGATTTGATGATAGAAATGAATCTGGGCAGTGCATGATAGAATTTCGTAAAACTTATCTGCCCAGAGAGTGTTTTTTCCATAGCAAATACCTTTTTTCAACAACACAAAAGGTGTTCTCCAGATGGAAAACACGGAAACCAAATTGACTATATCTGTGAGAACAAACAATGGAGAAGCTCAATATCAGCAATTAAAGCCAGTCCAGGGTCTGACTGTGTACATGACCATCAATTGCTCATTTATCAAGTTCAGGATAGAACTGAAGGAACTGAGAAGAAATCTATGAGAGCCAAAAACAATCCAAATGGGAACTCCACTGGGTGAACTGGACTCTATCCCAAACATACTTGTAATCTGAGGATTTAAGCTGGGAAACATATGATGTCTGAGGGAGAAGAAGACAGCTGTTCCAAGAGCAGTGTGCTGATCATTGGTAAGCAAGCAAGGTGTTAGATAGCAACTCCTGGTATGCTGTATTAGGACATGAATTATCCTGGCAACCTTGTGATGGCCATTCCAGTATATTCTGCTTATGCTCGTTTATATTACAGTATACTTCAGAGGTGTGTCACCATTGCAGCTCATCCTTTGGAAGCTGTGTTAATTGTTTTATTATGTTTTGGTAAATGAAATCCAGGGATGTTGAGCCTACAGAGAAAAAAAATATAACAAAATGCTTGGGGGAAAGGGGATATTACAAGATTGTGGGCCACAAGAGGGAGAAGATGTCAAGAAGTCCAGGAAGGAAAAGTATGTTTTGGAAAACATATATGATTATGTAGAAAATAATACAATTATGTTTGACATGTGTGGTAGGTAGGGTTCTCTAAACAAAACTTGTACACTTATGATTACACACACACATACACACACATATATGGGTAGACTTATACAGTGAAAAAAAATAGAAAGAATGAAACAGCTAATTAGTCCAGAGAGCTTGGTTCAACTCACTTTCATTGGGATAGCTGATATAATGGAAGTGCTTCAACTCGGGTGGCCTCTTTCTTATACACATGTGCATGTCTATGAATTTCTTTCTCTAGTCTACTAAGACTGACACAAATATATAATGGACTCTCAAAATGGAACCATTAGAAACACCATAATTATCAATGGGCACATTATCTCAACAAACACCATACTTATAAATGGACACGCTATTTCAACAGACACATCACCAAAGAAAATATATGGGTAACAACAAATGTACAAAACTATGTTCAAGAATGGTCATTAGAGAAATGTAATGAAGTAGACCACAATGAAATATCATGACAAAGGATAGCTTAAAGCTACTGAAAATCCCAGGCGCTGGTGAGGAGGCAGAACAAGAAGCGTTCGCTTACGTTGCTTCTGGACACGCAGCATAGTAAAATAATGCTGGCAAACAATTTGTCAGATTCTTGTAAAGTTAAACACTCACTTAAGTATGACGAAGGCCCCAGGGTGGTAACACAATGCCCTTGGGTGGCATTGCCCCCGAATCCGCACCAGAATGTTGGTGATAAGAATCCATTTGTTGATACCAGAGCAGAAAAGCTTCTATGAAGATTACAGTTAAGCAAACTCGAGGGAAATCATTCTGCTCTGTAATACATAGATTGCTAGCATTGGAATTGACTCTGCAGTAATAAATCTGTTACCACTGTTGAGTTGATGCTGTCGCCCAGCGGTCCTGTATAGGGTTTGCAAGATGCTAAAGTTTTAGAGTTACAGACAGCTTCTTCCTACTCCAGAGGAATAGCTGAGGGGTGTGAATTGCTGACCGCACCCAAAGCTTACCAGCCAGCACTAGCACCTAGTTATTCCACGCTGGGTATTACCTGAGAGAAGTAAGAATTGATGTCCACATAAAAACCTGTGCAAGAATACTTAACAGCACCTCTCTTCATAACTGTCAGTACCTGAGGTGGGTGGGAGGAGGGGGAGATGTTCTTCAACAGATGAATAAATAAGCAAGCTATAGTACATTTCTTCAATGAATAAAAGGAATGAATTACTGACACCATTCATAGATAGTGATAATAACACAGATAAACTTTAAAATCTCAAAATCTCCATGGGATCATGCAAAGTGAATAAAGTCAATTTTGAAAACTCCATAACATATATTTGCATTTCTATGATATTATAGGAAGGGAAAAACTAGAGAAATAAGATCACAGCCAAAAGGCTTATGAGTTAAGTTCTATATGAGGGGTGATGCCACACAAAAGATTGTTGTGTGTGGGCATGCGTATGTGATAGAATTGTTTGCATTGTTCTATCACACAACTGTATCCTCATTGTAATGCTGGTTACATTGGTTAATATATGTGTCAAAACGATATGTCACATAAAAGTGTCAATTGTAGGTCATATACATGTCATGGCAAGTTACTTTAAAATTTAAATATAGAAACGTGTGAAATGATATTCAGTCAGTCATGTTTTTGTATAGGTGAATTTCCTCCTAATTTAATCTGAATGCACCACAGAAAACGATGATAGCCTTATGTGATGAGAGAAACGGGCGCGGGTGTCATGATGAGTGACACAATTCTAAGTAATGCACCTAATACACATAGGTAATCCAAATTCATGGCCATAGTTCTTTTAAGTTTACAGTATGTGTGTGTATTATATGTTTTATATTTTATATTTCCAATTTACATTTTGCAGTATATGTATATATGATACATTCACTTTTCTTGTGCTCCTACATGATGCTGTATTTAATGTAATTCTGACTTTGATTTTAACCTGTCCTCTGGATAGATGCTGCAGTGGTGCTGGAGGGCGGGGAGCTCGGGGCTGGTATTGAAGGCAGGGGCTGACTGGAACGTCTTAAGCTTGACATCTTGGTAACGAATGCTCCTGTCTCTGGTTCGCCATAGACACCCCATCCCAGCGGGTCCAGTTTATTCTTGGAACTGAGGATGATGACGAGGAGCACATTCCTCACGACCTGTTCACAGAACTGGATGAGATTTGCTGGCGTGAAGGGGAGGATGCTGAGTGGCGAGAAACAGCCAGGTGAGAACTTTTGTCTGAATTAAGGTATATGAAAGAATTTCCATTTTATGCAGAGATTTCAATGCAACACTTTTGCAAACATCCAAGAGGGCTGCTGCTTGCTGGCCTAGGCATATCCGAGAATGGTATGTGGGTCAGAATGGAATCTGAAGGCAGTAATTACAGTAAACAATGACACAGAGCCAGCAACAGCTGCAGTCTTAAAGATAAATAGTAACATAATGTGTTTCATCCGCAAAACAATAGAACTTTTAGAGTAATTTATTTCCATCTTTGAGGCTGTTGGCTTCTGCTCAACTAGTAATATTATATATAACTTGAATTTGGGGCTTTTATGAAGCAAAGATAGTTATCATTAGAGTCACCTAATTTTATTTTCCATTTAATAAGGATAAAGCTAGTTTATGTTTCTAGGATATTTATACTTACAGTTTTTTCAAAAAAAATTTCTCTACAAATTACTTTTATCTATCACCTATAATGAATACTTCTATGGTGCTCGCTTCAGCAGCACATATACTAAAATGCTTCTGTATTGTAATTGATCGCACTATGTTGTTAGGTGCTGTCTATTTGAGTCTGGGACTCTAAATGAAGTAGAGTTGGGGTTTACATTGTATTCCTTTTTGCCCACTTACTACTTTATTTTATAAACACTTATAGAGAATGTATCATGTTGCAACAGATACAGAACAAAACAAGCAGAAATATCTTGCTACTAGCCATTCACAGCCTAATGAATGCAAATGAATAAATAATGCTGAAGGAGTACAGTAGGAATGTGGCCACCCATTATCATCCCCCCCACTGTGCCCCAAACTTTAATGTAAATACGAAGCAGCTGCTACCTTCTTAGAATGCGGATTCCACAGGCTTTGGGTCTAGAGCCTCAGATTCTGCTCGGGCGAACAAGCTCCTAGACCAGGCCATACTTTTTGCTTGAGGACAACACTTTAGATGTCCTTCTCAAAGATGTGCATGAATGGGAAAGGATCTTGGAGCCTCCCTAGAAAAGATGATGGTCAAGCTAACTCTTGAAGATTGAATAGGATATAAGAAGTTGCTGTCAAGTTGCTCCTGACTCAAGATCATCTTATGTATCAGAGTAGAAGAGTGCCATATGGTTTTCGAACATGAGATTTTTCAAAGTAGAGCTCCAGGTCATTCTTCTCAGGAACCTCTGTGCAGAAGCTAACTTCCAGGCTTTGAGTTCATAGTCAAGCCTGCTGTTTGGAGCATGCAAGCATTCCTGTCTTGGGTAGCCAGGGAAGTGGAGAGAGGGTTGTGTTCCAGGCACAGGGAGACAGGGAGGGGGATGTGCTTAAGCACATCAGTGACCTAGCTTGATGGTTGGCCAGGCGAGCCCTTCCATTTAGGATCCCCAGGGGTGCAGTGTCTAGTGCACAGTTGCTGACCGAGAGATCAGGGACTTCAACCCCCAGCTGCTTCTCAAGAGAAAAGCTGTGGCCATCTGCTTCTGTAAATATGTATAACTTTGTAAACATGATGAGGAAGTTGTGCTTGGTCACTCTGTGGTGAAATCAACTCCAAGGCTATTGATGTAATGCCTTTCATGGGCAGAGAGTTCTGATTGTTAGGCAGTTCTTGTACTACAAGAAAAGAGAAAACACAATAAAAATAAAGTTGCTATCACCTAGTTCCTTTCTAAAATTAAAACAAACAAACCTCCCCAATTACTGCCAATAGTTAACATCTAAGAAAATTAGAAAGATATTTTAAAAAGCCAAATTGTGCCTTCACCCTTATTTATGACCTTTCTTTTTGAAGTAGTCATTGCTAACAGTTCCTTGTGCATTTTTCAGGAAAAAAAATGACTGTATTTTCTGACCATTAGACACATTTTGCCACCCCCTCCCAACATTGGGGAAAGATGAGGGTGCATCTTCTAATCTGAAGGTGTGGTACCCCAGGACATTTCTTTATGATTCCATGCCCTCGTTTACTGTCTGCTGCTGTCCGCATGCTGTGGATTGCTGTGTGCTGGAGGAAATCCCACATCCTGGAGTCTCAATGTCAGTCAGGTCACATGATTGGCACAGTGCATGCCTTCCTCCATTTGTTCATAAAAGTGTGGATGGTTCTTAATACCACTGTTGAGTTTGCGCTGTTAAATATTACCATATTTTGCTATATTTTATCAAATATTTTAGTATACTGGTATTATTTGGTTCCAAATATTTTTTTTCTTGTTTCCCTGCTTTAAAAACTGGATGCATCTTATGGTCAGGTGTGTCTTATGGTCTGGCAAATATGGTGTTTAGATATGCATATAAATATATATCCTTTTAAATTTATACTCTAGAGATGATATCTGTGGTGCTCACATCTTACATTCTTCACTTAATAATATATTGGGAACATTTTTCATAACAGCAATACAAATTAATTCAGCCTTATAAATTTCTGCTTTCCATTCAATTCTATGGATAAATGTTCTCTTATTAGCTTGTCTTAAGAGATAGTGAAGTTTTTTGCTGCAAATATTGCTGTAATGATTATTTATACATGTTGGCATTCTTTTATTAATATTTATGCAAGGTGAATTTTTAAGGCTGGAATACATGCATCAAAGAGAACTGACTTTTTTTCAACTGATACAGCATGCAAAATTGATTTGTATAAAATGTTTTGATAATGTACACAGCTAACCAGTAATGTAAGCGTACGGACTTCCCCAAACATCTTCTCACACTGAATCATCGGAGTTTTTAAAACTTTTGCAATTTGGTAGATAAAAAAAATCTCAGTGTGTTAATAAGAGTTTAATTATTAATGACGATGAGCATCTTTTATGTTTTTTCTGTTTCCTGTGAGATATTTACTTATTTTATTCATTTTCTCTCAAGCCATATTGTATTTTCCTTCTTAATAGTTTAGCTTGCTGGTTTATTTTTTCTGTGTGAATTCCCTTTCATAAGAAAATTTACATTAATTAATTTTCATTGTGATCCCCCCCCACACACACACACATTAGTTTATATATAAAGCTAAATCGAGAGGTTGGTACATTTTAAGATGAAGAAACTTCTATGTTGTGCTTTTTGTTTTAGCTGCAAATAAACAAAAAACAACTAAGCATGTGGAACTTTGGAAATGTATAGTGTATGTGGTGATCCTCTCTGTGGAGAAAGAAAGCACGCATCACTCCTCGTGAGGCATCAGTGATATAACCTTTACTCTCTTACGATTAAAGACCTGTGGATAAGGAAATTGAGGTGCACATCTTCTTAATGTCAGAAGTATTTGAGGTCAACAACGAAAGGTGTTTTTTTGGGGTGACTTCAAAGAAGGTCCTGTGTTGTGATGACTAGACAGGCTTATTTGGGTCTCTAATATTTTCATAAGGAGCAATTTTTGGAAATATTTCCCTGATATTTCTCTCTCGACCCTCAGACAATTAAGAGCTGAAAAGGAATATAACAATGTATATTTTGGCATGAGTAACTCTCTTGTTCTTAAAATTGGTTTCATTTCACAGATCAAACAATGATCTGCTTCTTTCAACCAGTAATTTCTTGAAACATAACCACTCATATAAAGCTAAAAGGTAGCAAAAGAAATACTAGAATTTGATTGTTCACGATATCACAATGAAGATATGAAGGCTTTATAATGATCTGGTGAAATAATTTTGAGCAATTCAGTGTAAATGTTTATCCCCAAATGACCAAAATACATTGTTGATTATTAATAGAGAATAAATAAGGTAAACTACTTAATTAGTAACTTTCTCTAAGATCATTAGATAGGAACTGTTGCGATGGGTTGAATTATGCCTGCCCCCAAAATTGTGCCCGCTTAGCCAGACTATGATTTACCATTGTTCTCTATTTCATGATATAATCATCCTTCATTTTGTGATGTACTGTAAATTCTAACTTCAATAGGTAAATGAACCAGGATCATTGTGGAGTGTATCTGAAGTCATAGTATTAGAAGAGAGGATGTGTAATCCACACTACTGAAGTCAACAGCCTTATTTAAGCCATACCTTTACTTATGTCATACCCTTCTGTGAACTACAGTTTTTATTTTACAAGAAATCAAAGGAGAGTGAAGCAGGAAGCAAAGGGGAGAACTTCATTTTCCACAAAATAGAAGAGCCACAAGTAGAAGCTATTCTTTTAAGTCTGGTTCTTGGCAGTGAGAACTTAATAGAGGCAGGAGAAGATCAATGCCAAGACATAATGAGATCTTTGAGAAATGCTGGATCTACAGATGTTTTCAGGAGAGAAGGACCTTCCTCCAGAGGCAAGACAAGTAGCCTTCTTCTAGTGCAGAGACTCTGAATGTGGACTTGTGTTCTCCTAAACTGGGAAATAATACATTTCTTTTCCTAAAGCCAGCTACGTGTCATATTTCTATTGTAGCTGCCTTAGACAACTAAGATACCTGGGTCCTTAGCCAGGCTTCTGGAACCTTATGCACAGCACAGCTCTATGCAGTTCCAAGAGACGTTTGATGAGTAACGGAAGTGCTAACAGGCATTGAAGAGGAGGATAGATATAGTTTGGCTGATATACAATTCCTTGAGAAGGAACAGAATGTCTTTATTGAGGGCTTAGAAATGTAGTAGGTTTTAAAGTGGCAGGAGTAATTTTGTTCTGGCTGCCCTCATGCATCTAAAAATGTTAATTTAAACTAATTCATGACTCCTTCTGATTTTTCAAACACAATTTCATTCTAATAAACTCATTAGCATAACCATTTGAAGCATTTCTTTCGTTTGGTTAGGTTTCCAGGTGGGATTAATAATTTTCTAAAATAAGTGTAGAAATTAGCAGAATAATTTATCAGCACATTGCACCTGTCACATATCACATCTTGAATAATTCATGCCCACTGTCGTTGCCAAGTAAAACTGAAGTTTTTAGATTTTGAAGTTAGTTTTTTCATCATGATAACTTAATAAATTTTTGTGAAAACCAGCTGTTCACTTATAAACCCCCCCAAAGAAGCCATATGACAAGGCTAATGAAATCAACATAACTGCAATGTCCTGCTTATAAATAACATACAATGTTATTAATAGGAAAGTGTGCAATGGTACCACAGCTGCGCCATTGTGGAGACAACATGCTTGCTTCCCTGTGTTGCCCTTGAAGAAAAGTGCTTTTCCCCAAAAGGGCTCAGAGAAAACGAAGCAGGGGATGGCAGTTGCACTCTGATGTGTACATGGTTGTGTGGGGAAAGGATTTTTACATCAAAGTAACTATATTGATACTGTCAAGATATTTGATATTCAAAGTCAGGAATAATTCAACCAATCAGGATTTTTCCATAGACAGGAAGCTATAGAAATAATGTGGTTTAAGAATAAATAAAATGTGTATAGACTTTCAGCTTGGATATATTTAATTTCTTCTGGAAATGTATTCTATGACTATAAATGGTGTTCTCTAGATCCCACCCTATGCTCACCACCCTGTTGTCCAGTTCCCCTACTTGATCCAAAGAAACCTTACAGGAAGATTTTTCTTTTCTTGAGACTTCCATTACTTTTCTCAAAGCCATGAATTTTCTCAAGGATATAAGTCACTTTACTTCAGAGATTTTAGCATAATAATGTGAATAGTGCAAACAAGAAGAATTAGCTTTTATAGAAAACATTTACTTCTGAATTACAGAAGAATTTCATTTTATACTTTTATATGTATATTGCAGAAGAGATTAGCATCAATTTAACTGTAAAAATGGACGAAACACCTGTTTCATGTTTTTTTTTATATAAAGAGATTGTGGTGTACTAATTATGGATTAAAAACAGGTCCAGATATTCAGAAGGAAATAAAATAATCTCCTCAAAGTTTAAGTCCTCCCCTCATCAAAATGCCACACAATTGGCTTATGACTTTATTTATTTTCATCATTCATCATATTGCCATCATGACTTTGAAACTCTTGTTTGCTTTGATTTGCTGTTCAGATAAGTGTCAGCTGAGTTTATTTGAAAGCCAGAACAAATTGCAGTAATTTAGGTTGTGAGCTGTAATCAGACAACTTCCAACTGACAATATATTCACTGACTACAGATCATGAAACAAAATTTAGTGTGCTCCCAGATCCATTTATTTCTATCTATGAAGTAAGAAATGGAACGGGGAGAGGTGACACACTTAAGTTATGTGTGTGTGTATATTATACTGTTATTACTGTGAGGAGCTCTGCATAGGCTCTGACTCATGACTCATAATGAACCCACATGAAACAGAACAGAGCTATGCCTAGGCACGCACCATCTTTACATTTGCAAGGCCTGTGCCCATGGTAATGGCCCTGGTGTCATACTTCTTGTTGAAGGTCTGCCTTTGAGTCACTTACGCTTGATTTTACCAAGCATAATGTTCTCCTCCAGGGACGGGTCCCTTTGATAACATGTCCAAAGTCTCTGTAGGTATTTGGGACAAGTCTTGGCATCCTTGATTCTGGCTGTACTTCTTCCAAGACAGATTTGTTTCTTCTTCTGGCAGTTCACGATTTATTCAGAACCTTCAGAAAACATGCTATTCAGGATCAAGTATTGAGACCTTCAGAATGAATTACGGCTCAATGTAAAGAAGACCAAAATTCTTACAACTGGGCCCATAGGTACCATCTTAAGTCGAAAAATGGTTGAAGTTGTCAAGGATTTTGTCTTGGATCTATTGCTCACGAAATCAGCAGCCAAAAGATTAAAAAAAAAAAAGGTGCCTGGCATTAGGAAAATTGTATGGAAAAGCAAGAATGCTACTTTGAGGATTAAGGTGCCCCGCACCCAATCCATGGTATTTTCAATTGATTCCTATATATGTGAAAGGTGGGCTACAAATAAGAAAGACCAAAGAGGGATTAGTGCATTTGAATTGTACATATGGAGAAGAGTATTGAAAGTATCATGGGTCACTAAGAGGATGACAAGTGGACCTGTCTTAGAAGTAAGGCCAGAGCAGCCTAACAACCCCAAGGATGACTACATCGTTACATAACTGCCAACTCTCATCTTCGTGGCCAACCCAGAGACTCGTGACCCAGGCAAGTTGGCACCCAACCACAACCAGAGACGGACTTTTCCTTCTAAGCATGGCATTTTCTTGGATTTGTTTGATATATTTTCAGATAGACACATGTGTCTATGAAATGAAATGAGCCCCTGCAACAGGCCAACTTAAGTGTGAGCAACTGATTTTTGACAAAGGAGAAAAAAACTATTCAATGGATAAGTAATCTTTACAAAAAATAGCACTGGGAATAGCTGGATTTTATAGAACAAAAAATGAACTCTGATCTAAATCTTCATGTATATAAATATTAATTCAAGACATATGTATGAATATGAATGTAAAACAACTGTAAAAACTTATAAGACTACCAAGAAGTAATCTTGGGGACCTAGGATTAGAAAATAATGTTTTGGCTGTGATACCAAAAACACAATTCATAAAACAAAATATTGATATGTTGTAGTTCATGATAACAATATTTAAAACTATAATCAGATAATAGTAACTTAGTATAAAGAGGATAGAAAAAAGAATTCTCAAAGCTCAGCAGTATGAAAACAAACCATGAAATATGAAAAAAAGGGATAAAAATCATAAACAGACTTTTCATCAAAAAGGAATGATAACATCTGACAAGCAAATGGAAAAATTTATATCACAAATAGTCATTAGGAAATGCAGGTTACAGTCATCATAAGATTTCATTGCACAAGTAATGAAAGCTACAGTTTAAAAAATGCTGACAGGGCGGAGCCCCAGTGGAGTAAGTGGTTGAGTGCGGGACTGTGGCCCGCGGGCTTGGCAGTTCAAATCCAGCGGTGGCTCTCAGGAGCAGCACTGGGTAGCACCCACAACCACCAGAGGGCAGTGATGCCCCCCCCACCAAGAAAATTTAAAAAAATGTCGACAATAATGTGGAGAAGCTTCATCTTTCATACATGCTCATGGGAGTGTAAAATGGCAGAATCATTCTGGAAAACAGTTACATAATTTTTTATAAAACTAAATATACATTTTCTATAGAAACCCAGAAATCACATTCTTGGGTATTTTTTCTCCCAGAGAAATAAAAAATTAGTTTCATGAAAAAAATCTCTATATGAATTTGTGTGGAAGCTTCATTTGAAACAGTAAAATCTTTATGCAATCCAACATTCTTCAAACTAACTGTGACATATCCATGAATCCCCTCCATCTTCATGCACCATCAACTCAAGTCCAACTCAGAGCCACCACAAAGACACAATAGAACTACCCCCTGTGTTCTCCAAGACTTTGCAGAAGCAGACTAAAGATGGTGAGGCTTTGGTGATGAAGAATGGACTAGTGATTACAAGGGTTGCAGATACACAGGGACATGAGTATAAAGATGTAACATCATCCTTTATGGTGAGAGAGTCTGTATTTTGATTACAATGGCGTTAAGATGAATTTATGCACGAGATAAAAGTGCATAGAACTACATACACACTCTCTCTCAAATATATTAACACACTATTATCTTAAGATTTTAAAATAATTTTGATGTTTATTTTTCTAAGGATCCAAGATAAAATACTGTAGGTCCCTTGTCACTTATTTAACCATCCTCAATTATCCAGGAAAAAAACTTAACATGAATCTCCTTTTGAGAAAATTTGATTGTTTTATATAGGTAAAAAATAATTTCTTTTTTTGGGGGGGCGGGGAGGTTTGGTATCACTGCCCTGGTTGTGAGAGCTACCCAGCGCTGCTCCTGAAAGCCGCCGCTGGATTTGAACCTCCAAGCCCACGGGCCGCAGTCCCACACTCAACCACTTATGCCACCAGGGCTCAGCCAAAAAGAATTTCTAATAAACTGAAAAATATATAATGACAAACATAAAACTATATATATGCTATAAAATAATATTTGGATAAATATCATTCCAACTTGAAAAGAATATTACTTTCTTGACCCATTGAAAGAATTATACTTAAGTGCAGTTGCCTGGATACATTAAAGAAACAAATTCATAGAAACTCATATTTATAAGAGAGTTTTATATAAAGGGTAAATGCACATCAAGAAAACATCCCAACCCAATGTTGTCCAAGTCCTCAGGTCCAACATTAACCCACATGTCTGACACCAATCCACAAAATTCACCTCCATCTTAGAAAACACAAGCAATGATCCAACTGCAGGAGGAAAGCTGAATTAGTGAACATGTAAGCATTTCAGGGGTCTCCATGTGGCTGCTCCAGCACCCAGGCCTGCATGGGGTATGTCCATACAACTTCTCCCTGGAATGCCTCACAACAAGTGAGCCTTGCCAGCTGAAGCAGGGAACTGGCTAAGGTAGCAACACCCTGGTCCGACCATCACAAAACAAGAGACCTGAGAACTAGAAAGGCGAGGCTTATTGAGCCATTTATCTCTCCACCCTTCAATTAAACCCACATGTGTTTATCTGCCAGGTCGGTACAATAAACTTTAACTATCTCACTTAGGTATAATTTATAAACGATACAAAGGGTTTTTTTAAGTAATGTAAAAACACTATTTTTTAACTGATTAAAAATTCTGCACAATTTAGAAATAATTTTTTATAGTCAAACAAAAAGCCACAAACATGAAGAAAATTATAGCAAAGCCCTTAGGATACAGCCCCCAAAAGTTTGAACAATATGTACTAACAAAGCCAACTAATGCTGAGTGACCAAAATACGAACGGCTTTTGTTCACAGAAACCACAAATATTGGCTCAGATTTCAAAGTTACCTTCAAGCTCTTATGCAAAATTTTCTCTACATTTCACATCGAAAATCAATTATGTTGAATATTGATGGGTTGAGTTTGGGGGTTTTACTGTACTTGACAGCCTCAATTGAAAAAATATATTGAGAGAAAAATATATAATCTATAAATAAATATATATTTATGAAAATCTATATTACCCCAAACACTGTTCAGTCTATCATAACCATATCTTCTTTGCCACCCATCAGGCTAGAAACTAGATTTCAAATCTAGTAAGGCTCTTTCTTTTGGTCGTTTTGTCTGAAAACCACATTATATGTCAATAGTGAAGAAGTTGAAAACAAATATAATAAAAGTTGTGCCTATCCCCTTGGAACCAGGATTTGTTTATGAAAAGTTGTATTATTATTCTAGTCCACATAAAACAATGTTGGGGTTTTACAAAGAAATCACATTTTTATTTGAGATAGTAAATAATAAAAAAAATATGTGGATCACTTAGAGAGAGAGAGAGAGAGAGAGAGAGAGACACACACACACAATGGGCATGTTTCAATTTGAGATTGTCAATATCAAGATGAAAAAAATAAAATTCAATGGGTTATTTCTATCATAGACTTTAGCATAAGATCTTTGAGTTAAAAAAGACCATAAATGTTTCTGTAGCAATTATACTTGAGTGAAAAATGGCCACAAACTGGAAACAAACAAACAGAAAACACCCCAAACTTGAAGTTCTATATAGCTTTAACAAAGTCATTGGCTAGGTTAAATTATTTGAAATATTGGATTGTCTCATCATTTTCTAAATGATAAGACTGCAACTTAGAGAAATTGTAATAGGATTGGAGCAGGGACAAAAATATTTTGGTATAAGCCAGTTCCAGACACTTATTACATACTATCCTTTCTCAACATGTTTAATAGATTGATTTTTTTTGTGATAATGATTTTTTAATTTCTTTTTAAAAAATAATTTTATTGGGGGTTCTTACCGTCCTTTTCACAATCCATGCAGACATCCATTGTGTCGAGTCATTTGTACATATGTTGACATCATCATTTTCAAAACATTTTTTTTCTACTTGAGCCGTTGGGATCAGTTCTTCCCCCCTCCCTTATTAACCTTGATAACTTATGAATTATTATTTTTTTCATGTTTTGCACTGACTGCTGTCTCCATTCACCCATTTTTCTGCTGTCCGTTCCCCTGGAGAGGCTTGTATATCAATCATTGTAATTGGTTTCCCCTTTCTCCCCCCATCTATCCTTAAACCTCTTGGTATTGCTACTCTCATTATTGGTCCTGAGGGGTTTATCTGTCCTGAATTCCCTGTGTTGTGAACTCTTACCTGTACCAGGATACATGTTCTGGTCTAGCCAGATTTGTAAGGTAGAATTGGGGTCATGATAGGGTGTGGGGAGAAAGCATTAATGAACTAAAAGAAAGTTGTATGTTTCATCAGTACCTCTACTGTACCCTCTACTGTACCCTGACTGGCTCACAACCTAGTCCACCAAGCTCTGAGGATGATATTCCAGCTCAGAGCAGCCAATACACAGAGAGAACCATAGGGCTGGCCCCACCAAAAGACATAGTGTTCCTCACTGATCTATAGCAGTATGGAGGACAACACTGGAGACACAGTGTAGGAATTTTTACCCAATCTAATCCCACCACACTGGGACAAAACACTAAGGGTGTGCAACAGAGCAGCAAGGGGAGCAAAACACTGAAGTTCCCAAGGAGTACCAAAAACAGACTTTGGGACCAGAGTGTGGCACCCCATCAGACTCGACCTGCAAACACTCCTAAAGGTCAAAAAACAGACCTGGAACTATTTATAGGCTTTTCTTTTTTGTTGTTTTTCTTTTCTTTTTTGTTTTCTTTCATTGTTTTGTTTTACTTTGTTTTATTTTTGTGCTTATTATTGTTGTTGCATGTTTTTCTAGATAAGATGCAGGATAAACAATCCAGAGGAGAAAACAAAGGAGAGAGAAGGTGGGGAGGCAGGGGAAAAAAAAGGGTTGTGCCAACAAACCCAGGGATAAGGGAACAACAGGTGATCTCAAATTGATGGCAAGGTGGGCATAGGATGCCTGGTGGGGCTTGAGCAAGTGCAGTGTATTTAATAGGAATTACTGATAGCTGAATGAAGGTTGAACATGATCCTGGGACAAGAGGAAAGTAAAAAGAAATAGAGGAAAGAACAAGAGGGAAGGGGCAATTATAGTGGTCTAAATAAAGGCATGTACATATGTGTGTGTGTGTGTATGTATATATATATATGTGCCTTTACAGGGAAAGAGATCTATGTACATATATTTATATACTAAGTATTAAGATAGTAAATGGACATTGGGCCTCTGCTCAAGTTATCCCTCAATACAAGAATACTTTGTTCTAGCAATCTGACAATCTGTAGTGCTCATCTTCCCTGACACAATTGCTTAAGTCAAAATGGGCGCATAAGCAAATGTGGTGAAGAAAGGTGGCAGTGCACAGCTATCAAAAGATATACCATCTGTGGTCTTAAAGGCTTGAAGATAAACAAGTGGCCATCTTGCTCAGAAGAAACAAAGTCCACTTGGAAGAAACACACTAGCCTCTGTGATCATGAAGTATCCATGGGATCAGGTATCAAGCATGAAAGACCCAGAAAAAATTAATATTGAGGGAAAGAGTGGAGTGGAGACCCAAAGTCCACTTGTAAACACTTGTGATATTGATTTTTATAAATAGACTATGCTATAAAGAGACTTTGGCCTTGCTTTTATTTCTGGTTAGAAATATTGATTTGTTATGCTTCTCAGAATCATAACCACATAATTAATTCTGACTAGTATTTTTATACTGGTATGAGTAGTTAAAAATGGTGCTCTGTCTTGGTTAGTATCAGCTAAATTATGCTATAACAGGCACCTTGCAATCTTCAGGACTTAAAACCACAATGGTTTATTTATAGCTCAAAATGAAGAGCGCTATAAAGGGGCCGTGCTCATCTGGTAATTGTAGTTACTCAGGAGTTGTAGCTGGAGAATCACTCTTTATTGCAAACATCACTGGGCGGAATGCCCAGCAAAAGGCACAATTCAGAGTGTCACATCCTGGCAACTGTGTATTTTCTTCTGGAAGCGAAGCCTGTAATTTCAGTCTACAACTCATTGGGCAGGACGATTTACATGGCCTCAACCACTTAAAAGGGAGGCACCAGTTAGTGATGTCCTGCTCTTTTTTTTTTTAGAAATAATTTTATTGGGGGCTCTTACAGCTCTTATAACAACCCAAACATCAACTGTATCAAGCACATTTGTACACATGTTGCCATCATCATTTTCAAAACATTTTCTTTGTACTTGAGCCCTTGGTATCAGCTCCTCTTCCCCCCCCCCCCCATTCCCACCATCATGAACCCTTATTAAATTATCAATGATGGTCAATCTGCTCTCTCCCTTCATGCTCTTTTGGTTGTTTGTATCCTTCAATGTGCCTGTGCATGTGTATGTGTGCGTGGTGTCCTAACTTCTGTGGTACTCAGATTATTTACCCCACGTCACAGATGAATCCAGTGAGGCACAGAGAGGTTTAATGAGTTGCGTGAAGTCTGGGTTGATGTCCTACTCTTTACAAGAAAAAATGGGGAGCTAATTATTGTTTGTCAGCACTGTAAGCAGTCACATGATTTATAAGGTATTATGGTCATATTAAGGTCTGAAAAACCTAGAATCATTAATATACAGACTTCTTAACTTTATCATCAAAATTTCCCTTTAAAACTCCAGCATTGAAGAATTATTGTTAGTAATATGGGGCCTAAGTATATATATATATTTTTCATCCTCTAGGTATTCTGTATCAGAAAGATTTATGTCAGAATTGTATCCTTGTCACTTATTGGTTCAAACTGTATGTTGAATAGATAATCCAAGAATGAGAATTCTATGAAGAAGAATTTGGCATTAGGGCTGGTTGAAGATGCATTTACCATTATGTGTTAGTCTGGGTAACATAGGGAAACAAATCCACAGAAAATCATATGTATAAGAGAGAGTTTTATATAAAGGGTAAGTGTACATTAAGCATCCCATCCCAGTGTGTGGCAGTCATGTGCTTATGTTAATTTTATGATTTAAATGTAGGGGTGGAGTCTAGCCTGTTAATTGGAGATAGTCATTGAGTAGCCATTGAGGCCTCTATATGGGCATGGCTTTCTCCTGAGACTTCTGGGAAATCTCGCGATATTTCCCTCATGAAAATGAGAAGCTATCTCCCTAGTTGTTGGGAGTTAGTCTTAGAGACAATGAATCACGGAAAAGACAAGCTGGCAGCATCCGAGAAGCTGGAGTAGCTGGTGGAGAGACCACCCGGCCTTGCCCTGATGGAGCCAGACCTCTGAAGCTGGAGTGGCATGCTGTTGATGGACCCTGAGCCCTGGCAGTAAGGAGCCATGGGGAGACCCCGCCAGTGCCAGAATTCCACATCCACTGACCTGTGACTTCGTGAGTCGGAAGGAGACTTTATAGACTGATTTCGGGCATATGGGTTAATATCGGGCTTATGACTTTGAACTGGACTGGACCGGATGCCTTCTCAGTGTCACATTCCTTTTGTATATAAACCCTTTCCTTATATCTATATGCGTGTCTTTGAAATTTGTTTCTCTAGTCTACCCGGACTAACACACAGTGCAACCCAAGTCCAAAAGTCCAACTTTAACCCATATGTCCAACACCAATCTACAAAGTCCTCCTCAATCTCACAAAACACACACAATAATGCCAACTAAAAGTGGAAAGATGAATCAATGAACATCTCCACATAGTCTCCGTGGGGCTGCTCCAGCACCCAGGTCTGCATGGGGGTAGGTCCATTCAGCTTCTTCTTCAGATATCTTGCAGGAAGTGAGCCTTGCCAGCTGAAGCAGGGAACTGGCTAAGGTTTAACCATCATAAAGCAAGAGACTTGAGAACTAAAAGGGCAAGGTTAACCAAGTCAGTTATCTCTCCACCTTTCAATTAATCCCACATGTGTTTGTTGGCCAGGTTGGCAAAATAAACCTTACCATCTCACATGATTAACCACTGGTTAATAATAAGATAACACAAACTTGCTTAAGAAGGTAAAGAAGGACTCGAAGTTCTTTTTGAGGACTACAATATGGATCATACCTCAACATAAAGAAAACTAAATCTTCACAGCTGGACCACTAAGCAACATCATGATAAATGAAAAGAAGTATTACAGTTATCAGAGATTTTACTTGGGACCACAATCAAAACCCAATGGAAGCAGCAGTCAGCAACTCCAAGGATACTTTGCATTGGGCAAGTCTGCTCCCAAAGACCGCTTTAAATTTTTTTTTTTAAAGCAAAAGATATCAGTTTGAAAACATGGGTGCTCCTGACCCAAGGCATGGTATTTGTAATTGCCTCATATGCATGTGAAATCAGGAAAATGAATAAGGAAGACAGAAGAAAATGGTTCCCTTTGACTTACGGTATCAGCAGAGAATACCATGGAATGCCAGAAGAACCAGATCTGTCTTGGAAGAGGTACGGCCAGAATACTCCTTAGAAGCAAGAATGACAAGACGTTGTCTCAAGGACTTTGGACAATGTTATCAGGAGGGCAGGTCCTTGAAGGACACCAGGCTTAGCTAAGTAGGTGGCCAGTGAGAAAGAGGAAGAGCCTCAATGAGCTGCACTGACATAGCCCAGGACTAAGCAGCATTGTGTTCTGTCGTGCACGGTGACTATGAGTTAACGCTAACTTAACAGCACTTAACAGCCACAGCTGTTCTACCTGTTTTCAGTGACGCCTTCCTCAGAAATGGAGAACTTACTCTGTTTCCTAGTCTGTCTCTCGTCTAGAAGCTCTGGTGAGGCCGATTCACCACGGGTGACTTGGCTGGTATTTGAAATCCTGGTGGCATAGCCTCCAGCATCACAGCGCTATGCCATCCATCACAGTACCACACGGTGACAGATGAGGGATGGACAAACCAGTGAAAGAAATGATCGAGTCAAATTGCAGAACGGGAAATTTCAGAGAGCAGCAAGAAAAGACAGTGTAGTGTAATGAATGGCCGGTGGGAAGGTTTGAAAAGCCAAAGGGAAGAGCATGTTCGCTTATCTCAAGCTGAAAGAACTGGAGCACCCCTCCAGGCCTCGGGCTGCCATGTTGGTGGATTCCAGGACTAGAATAATGTGCGGATATTGTAGGACAGGACTGTGCTTTATCCCATTGCACACAGAGTCCCTGTGAATGGGAACTGTCTCCTTGTCACCCAGAAACACCAGCCACAGCAGGTGCTTTGTAACATATAATAAGCACACCTGTGCTGTCTGCCTCACAGAGACCCTACAGGCAATGCTAGACTTTCCCCTGTGAGCTGCGGGAGTGTCATCAATCTTTATGGGAATACAAAGCCTCATCGTTCTCCTTTGGAGAGGTTTCGAACAACTGACCTTGCAGTTGGTAGCCCAATGCTTGAACATGCCACCAGGATCGCTATGAGCCAGAATTGACTCAATGGGAGTAAGTTTGCCCCTGTCTGAAAACTACTGGTTTCTTTTTAAATTCTTGCCACTGGGGACAGATCTATTTGCCACGCTACACATTAGTCAAGTGGAAAGCACTTGATGGTTGGCAAGAAAGCTGACGCTTCGAACCCCATAGCCTCTCCATGGGGAACGATGTGGCCGTCTAATCCCATAAAAATGAATCTTGGAAATCCCATGGAGGAAGGCTTACCCTGTTATCGGGTCGCTACAAATGGGAATTGACTCTGTGATAATGAATTTTGGTTTGGAACCATGAATTATTCTAAATTTTTCGGTTGGTAATTTTTAGGTGATTCCCCCTAATTCCTTAACTCCCCCTAATTCCCTGAGTTGCTCTCAGATATTTGTCACCCAATGGAGTTGACTCACTTAATTACATTCAAAAAATAATATAGTCAGACAGAGAATTTGGGCATCGTTGCATGGAGAGAGGAAATTTGGGCCAAAAAATGACTATGGGAAAATGGAATGAAAGATATGGTAGGATTAGAAGAGGTGAGAAAATTGATTTAAGCCGAGTCGTTAGAAATTCTGGAATTAAATCAGTCATTCATGAAGTGAGGTTGAGGTCCGGTTACTAGTGAGAAAAGAGAGTGAGTGCTTTGTTTTGGAGTAGCGAAATCATAGCTTCTTTCTAGACTTTTCATCGGTTTCATTCAGTAGCCAAAGTGGATGCTGTTGTCACTGTTGGTTGCTGTTGAGTTGATCCTGACTCATTCTGCATTGATGCATCTGTCTGCCCTGGCAGTGGTGTCTCACTGGCCCCACGGTATCCAAGCTTTTCTCGAACTCTTGTTCATTCTAGCACGAGGACTCTCCAAATGCAGGCTGAAATCACTTCTCAGATGTCCTGTCAGTCAGAAGCGACCACCATCATGGGAACCCACAAGTAAACTCCCACTCATAACCATCCTTTTGGCCTGTTTCCCCCATCTTTCTTCAGAGGAGCAGCTGGTGGTTTCAAACTGCTGATCTTGAAGCTAGCTGCCCAAACCGTGACCACAGCGGCACCAGAGATCCGTGCCATCACTAGATTTCTATCCAGACAGATTTAAAAAGGAAGTTTCCAATGTAATGTCTCCAAATAATACAAGCCTCACTAACAGTTCACTGGGCAAGTCATTAAGAAACTGAAGTACTCAGATTTAAGATATTCCTTAAAAAAAAACTTTTCATGTTCTCTTTTTTTTTAATCCCCCCTTATGTTCTCTTGCATTGATTTCAGGCATCATTATGTTTCCATGAAAACTCTCTTTATTCATTATATACAGCTTTTTAGTTATTATTTTTTAATTTTTCATAAATCATTTTACTGGGGGCTCTTACACCTCTTATAACAATTTATACACCAATTGTATTGAGCACACTTGTGCATATGTTGTATCATCATTTTCAAAGAATTTTCTTTTACTTGAACCCTTAGTATCAGCTCCTCTTTTTCCCCTTCTCCTCCTCCCCTCAGTGAACCTCTGATAAATGATACTTATTTCATATCCTGCCTCATCCACTGGCCCCCTTCACCCATGTTTCTGTTTTTTGTCCCCTTGGGAGTAGGATGGGGTATCATGCTTCGATCATTGCAGTTGGTTCCCCATTTCACAGTTATCATTGATACAACTTTTACGTTAAGCTTTTTTTTTTCCTGAACAAGAATTTTAAAGAGAAATAACTTGAATTTTACTTTGTTTTAAATATACATGTTTATATTTCAAAAATGTTCCTTAAATGGAATTCAAATGACCTAGACCAAGAGGCTTGGGCTAAGCTTTTATAGATGTCTTAAACCCATGAGACCAAGAAGCATTATAGATATCCTTCTATGTCCACCTTTTCTTATGGGCATAAAGGATCACTCGCCTACAGGAGAATATTATTTGATATGCTAACAGTGATCTTCCTTTGCACAGGTGGCTGAAGTTTGAAGAAGATGTGGAAGACGGAGGAGAGAGGTGGAGTAAGCCGTATGTAGCCACTCTCTCCCTGCACAGCCTGTTCGAGTTAAGAAGCTGTATTCTGAATGGGACTGTTCTGCTGGACATGCATGCCAGCACTTTAGAAGAAATTGCAGGTACATCTTTTGTCCCCCTCAGTCGCTTGTACACTTACAGGTAGAGCTGCTTTGGGCTATTCTCTTTTACTTATAATTCTACAAGGGCATGGACCGTGGGCGATTAACGTTCACGGTACCCGTCATGTATTGTTGTAGCCCCTTGCCTGGTCCTGAGTCATCTCTCTAAGTGTTTGTTATTCCTGAGCCCATCCATCGTGTTGGTTGTAGTGTCCACTAACCTCACTGTACTTGACTTCAGTTTGGCCGACCCACCCCCACCCCCATCAAGCGGGATGACTTAGGAGACCTTAAGATCATTTTGCATAGCCCCTAAGTACAAGGAAGTTGAATCTCATATAAATTTGCCCTTACTGATGAGTGGCAGGTCCAGAATGAGACCTGAATTTTAGGTGTTCGTACTCGATGGCACCAAATGATGACAGCAATATCCCTTATTTCTTGTGTTTCACTGCTACCTTTAGAAAAGTAAAGGGAAAACAAGTGAACAAATGGGTCTCACATGGAATAACCAAATGAAAAAAATATCCAACAAACAGGAAAAATGTGGGTCTAAATGGATGTAGGGAAGTATCCATTTTATTTTTAAAAAACTTAATTGAAACTCCTAGGTCACATAAGAAGCCATGTGATGAAACAGATTCATTTTGTTAGCTAATACTATGACTAGCCCCTGGAATGAATGATTCGGATTTGAATTTTGTTATGGGTCTACAACATAAGCAATTATATTCACCAAGTATTGAGAACAATAAGATATTACCAAGCACAAGAAATCAAACTCAAATAGTGACCCTACCAGACAGGATAGAACTGTCCCATTGTGTTTGCATGAGTCTAACACTTCACAAGAACAAAACACCTCACCTTTCACCTGCATACCAAAGGATAAAATCAAAGAAGCACATCTTCCCTCCCTCCCAACTGTTTTATTGGGAAGTAGTTTACATGTCATATAATTTTATAGTTCAATCATCCAATCATATTACATAGAATTGTACAATCATCCCCCACGTCAATAATCCCTTTCCCCCGACTACTGCCACAGTTAAACAACCTCTAAAATGAGTTATGCAATCGCAGGACGTTCTAGTGTGTCCTCCCCAACTCCTGTCTTCATTATTTACATCCCAAATCCCCTTTCAAACAGGAATAACCAAAAACAACAACCAAGAAAGAAATCGAAACTTCCACTTTCCATGTTCTTTCCATAAAACAATCAGGTCAATTGCACGGACATATCTGACCTCTGGCTAGCCAAAGAAGAAAAACTACCAGGAGGCAGATGTTGAACAAGCATCCACTCTCCATCTTTGTGATTTGTCCCTCTAGTGCCCTGCTCCCCAGTTACCTTTAATGTGTTTAGTCAGGGTTGACTAGAATGACAAATTCATAGACACTCATGTGAATAAGAAAGAACTTTATATAAAAGAGTAATTATATGTTAAGGAAACATCCCAGCCCTATCCAGATGAAGTCCCTAAGTCTGATATTAGCCCATATATCTGAGACCAGTCTGTAAGTTACTCTTCAGACTCACACAGCACATGCAATGATGTTGAAATCCAGTGGCAGTGGAAACATCTCAACCCTGGCAGGGGCCTCCAAGTGGCTCCTCTAACTCCAGGGTTCTAGTCTAGCTCCATGTGTCTTGTTAACGAAGATGTCTCCTAGGGAGTGAGCTTGTGTCCCACCTCTAGCAAGCTATTTAGCCCTTCAGTGCCTCCAAATGAGGTCATCAAACGGCAACTTGATTGACAGGCTAACTTCCACCCCTTCACTCTGAAGTCTCAAGTTGACAACAGATTATATAACTACCTCATTCTCTCTGTTATCCACCATTAAACCACCTCTAAGAAACCCCAGCTCCAACCTCCGATATTCTCTGGTATCAATTATTATCATTATGCATCCATTCCACCTACTTTACAGCTGGGAGACCCAATAGAAAACATCATGCTAAGGTGGAAAGGGCCAAAACATAAGATGTAAAGATAAAAGTACAATTACTGCCTAAGAAGGGGAAGATCCCAGCAAAATTGTTAAAACCAGAGAAGAACTTTCTGTCTTGAAACCAGTAGGAGATATTTGTATCCAGAATAAATTCAGGTCACATTTATAGGGTGATCAACTTGACAAGTGTTGGGTTCAATCCAGCATAATCAAGATTGCAGTGACCTTTGAATGATATTAAGGCTATATCTTTTGATCTGCATGATAAAAACACTTGGATAAAAATAAATCAGTACAGCACAAAAATAAACTCACAAGATTGGACTTTGAAAGTGCATTAACAAAATTATTAATCGAAGGTTTAAAAAATTTTAAACTAGCACTCAGGTCATTAAAAGTATTCGTTTGGCAGGGATGTGGGTGAAGGAAGACAGTAGTTTGTGTAAGATATGAAAGCAATATTTGTCAATGGTTCATGAGGGTGAGAGGGTGGGGGATGGAGGTAAAAAAGAAGAACCGATACCAAGGGCTCAAACAGAAAAAAAAAATGTTTAGAAAATGATGATGCAAGATATGTACAAATGTGCCCAACACAATTGATGTATGGATTGTTATAAGAGCTTTAAGCCCCCCAATAAAAATGTTCTAAAAGTTAGTTTGGGGAGAATAAAAGCAATTACATGTGGAGCTTATTAGAGAATCACAGGAAATAGGGACTTCAGATAGTCTTCAATATGTTCATTATATTGTAGAGACAGAGAAACCATTTAACCAGCCCCGACCTAGACCCCTATTTGTGTGCTTTTAAAAATACTTTTATTGGGGGCTCTTACATCTCTTATGACAATCCATACATTCATTTAGTGTGTCATTTGCACATATACTGCCATCATCATTTTCAAAGTATTCTCTTCCCGCTTGAGTTCCTGATATCAGCACCCCATTTTTCTCTCTTCCTTTCCCTACCCACCCTCCCTCACAAACCCTTGATAGGCTATAGATTATTTTTCTGTATCTTACATTGTTCCCTGTCACCCCTCACCCACTTTTCCTTTGCTCTTTCCCCTGGGAGGAGGTTATAGTTAGTTGATCTTTGTGATCAGTTACCCCTTTCCCCCCCACCCTCCCCTAATCCTCGTGGTATCTCTACTCTCCTTGTTGGCCCTGAAGGGTTTATCTATCCTAGATTCCCTGTGCTTTGGGCCCTTATCTATAACAGTGTGCATGTTCTGGTCTAATCCTATTTTTAAGGTAGGATTGAGGTCACGACAGTGGGGTGAAGGAAGCGCCAAAGAATCAGAGGAGCATTGTATGTTTCATCAGTGGTATGCTGCCTCCTGAAGGGCTGATCTCTTCCAAGTGACCACTCTGTGAGGGAATGGCCAATTGTCTACAGATGGACATTGGGTTTCCACTCCATGCCCTCTGCCCATTCACATTGGGTATGATTTCTTTCTGCGTCTTAGATGTCTCTGATACCTGATCCCATTGACACCTCATGATCTCTCAGTCTGGTGTGCTTCTTCCATATGGACTTTGTTGCTTCTTAGCAAGATGGTCACTTGTTTAACTTCAAGCCTTTAAAACCCTAGACACTATATCTGTTGATAGCTCAGCACCATCAGGTTTCTTCACCACATTTGCTTATGCACCCATTTTGTCTTCAGCGATCGTGTCAGGAAGGTGAGCATCACAGAATGCCAGATCCTTAAAACAAAGTGTTCTTGTATTGAGGGAATACTTGAGTTGAGACTCAATGTCCATCTGTCACCTTAATTATTATATTTAAATATGAGTACATAGTTTCAGAATATGTATAAGTTCATTCTTACAAAGAAAATATCATAGATTCAGAAATGTTAGGACAACATATAATAGAACACCATGATAAAAGCAATATATATAATTATCTTCAGAACAGCCCCATAGGGTAGATGTCATTCTCATTTTTTCAATGTTAAATCAGGAACTAAAAAATGTCATGGCCCAGATTTCTTCTTAGAGCCTCTGATTATGTGCCCAGTGCTGATGGTATCTGAAGATAAAAAGATGATGGTTTCCAAGTAGAAAATATTTTGGAAATGAAGATGACAGTGTACAAATATGCTCGATGCAAATGATGTATTGAGTGTTATAAGAGCTGTAAGAGCCCCCAATAAAATTATTGGAAAAAAAGATGACAGTTTCATAGCTTTAAAACATATTTATTTTGTTAGGTGTAGTGGTAGACATGCAGGCATTGCAATATATGTGATAAGGAAAGTAAGTAGGAAAAACTATTTTGGCATAATATTAAATAGAAAGGAAAGCTCATAGATAAACCTTTATCCCCTAGTCTCATGCAACATGTTTTAAAAATTAACCCTTTAAAGTAAGCAACTAGATCCTAAAAGACTACATAAATTAAGTGCAGTGTAATTTTCAGAAGGATACAGGTTACAGTAAGAGTTTGAACGAAACCAAGACTTAGAGAAAATAGCCTATGTGACATAGTAGCAAATCTTGGGAGAACGCTGGAATGGTAGATGTCCAGGTTGATTTCTAAACCTTATTTTAACAGACTTTACTAATATCTATCTTAAGTTCTTTTGTATTCCATTAGGAGGGAAACTTTTCTGCTTCGAGTGAGCCCTGATGGCTCAGTTAATTGAGTGTTGGGTGGCTAACCACAAGTTTGTTGATTCAAACCTCCCAGCTGCTTCTCAGGAGAAAGATGAGGCAACCAGTTTCTGTCAAGACTGACCATTTTGGAACCCCCTGGAGCACTGCTGCTCTGGTCTACTGGGTCATGAGGAGCCAGTCTTATGTCTCTGACTGAGGGTTTGACAAGGGCTTGCCCAATAGAAGGAGTTTATTTCTGCTACTTAAGCCAGTGATCATCCTTTGACAATGGATGGATCCAAAAAAGTTTGAATTGGCCGTCAAATTCCTGAACCTGGCAAAATGACCCCCCCCAAAAAAAAAATAATAATGAGGCCGTCAACTTGCTCAGCCTGGCAAAACAACCCCGACTCAGGAATTCCTTTTCATAATTTTGCCACCCTTTAGCTTGATGTTACGTAATTCCTAATGCTTCCATAAAGAAGTTGTTTCTACCAGGAAATTTTCCTCCAGAAATTTGTCTAACACTCTCTGTATTACTTTTATTCTCTAAAATGATGCTCCAATTCCTGAATTTTGCCCTAGTTCCCAAAGTTCAATTTTGTAGCTGATGTGAAGGTTGTTAGCTATGTTAAACCATTTTTTTCCCTTCCAAATCTGTTCGTATATTCATTATAAATGAAAGTAGTTCAGTGGAAGTCTTCATAACCCAAATAGTTATTAGTATAACTTTCTGCTCTTCCAGTTAGTCTGTATCTTTCTGAAATAGCCCAACTTGAATGTGCCATTTTCAGTGAGGAGCAATCTATAAAAGGTTGGCAGAATATGCTGGCAAGTGTGAACTAGACTCACGTAGAAACAAGTTTATAAATATTTGTGTTGATGATTAGTACCTTAGATTTCTTGTTAATAATTAATAAGAAAAGATTCCCTTTCATTGAGTAGTTGTAAGAATCCATTTCTGTCCTCAATAAGATCTCATTATATTTTCTCCCTATAGCTCATAACAATTTTCATACTTTTTGCCACTCTGATTCTCATTTTAGGACAATTTAGCAGTATTACCAAATGTGTAATAAATATGTTTTGCAAACTATTTTCAAATCCATTAGTATTAATTTCACAAAGACCTTATTACCAAGGGATGGGGTTATCACTCCATTTTATAATCAGCTACACAGAAAGTGAAATATTAATGGTGGTATTTATAGGGGTAGACTTCTTTTTATTAAACTGTAATCCTAAGTTTTATTTTATTTTATTTCAGGATAATTGTACCACAGTGATTAACAAGGAGACCTGTACCTCTTTTTACACCTCCAGTTTATCATTACTTTTATCTATGTCGGACAGTTACCAACATACACACATATTAAGCACTAGTTTAAATTTCCCAAATGCTAGATTTAGCAGTTTATATTTAAGAATTCTAAATACTGATATTTAGGGAATACATGAGCTCTGTATAGTCATGTTTTTCAGACATTTATTACTAAAGGGCTATAACCCAGATTTTGTTCTAGTATGACAAGGTATTTTTAAATCAACGCTCTGATTTTCTTCTAACAGATTCTTAGATAATTCTCTTAAGGAATTTTTGTAGACTTAGTAACAGGAAATTTTGTTTGTATTGAGAAGGTCTGTCAAGAATTTCAGGTGTAATTAAAGTGAGATTTTCCTGTGGATAAAGTTAATTTAAAATACATCCCTTTTCCTAAGCTTTAGGAAACTCAGAATAAGGTTAAACTTTTTCCTCTAACATAGTAATCTTTTCAAATACAGAATCCTCCAGATACATTTTCTTATCATAATTTCTTCGGATCCAGGAATTAATGGCAATAAAATGCTTCTTAATTGTATTCATATAAATGATAAGCAATTTAATGCCTCTGTTAATCTCTTTTAAGTTCAGCATTATGAAGATTAATAATGAAAATATTCCCTCGGCAGTGTGTATACTTTAACCTAATTCTGTCAGTAAGAGTTAAGAAGAAATTAAGACCAAAGCAAATTAATACCATGGACATATTATTAATCATAGCTCTCTACCCATTAAAATAAACTTTGCTATTTAAAATCTTTTCTTGAAGGAAAAATGCAGCTGGGTCCACTGACTGTAATCTGCAGATTTGAAGCTATGAATATAGCCATATCTACATTATATATGTGTATATATAACAGGCCTATTTTTTACAATTCTTGGCTTGAAAAGTAAGTATTCTTATGGCTATTTACATTTTTAGTGCACACACAGCCCTGTTAATGTTAAAAACTAAAGTATAGAATTAGATTCCTGAGTCCATATTTCTCCCCAACTTCTTTTAAAGTTAAGACAATGAGATTTTAAAGTGTTTCCCTGGTTGTCCAGATATAATCAGAGGCTCTCCTGTGCCACAGATGGACTGATAATGATAAAATAATTATATCATTAGCATGAAATACTGCTCAAATAACTATTCATTGCTGTAAGGGCTTCAGATCCTATCACACCACCTAGGAAGCACTCCCTCCACTCCCCCTAAGTCAGGCTGCCACATATTTCCCCCAAAGGATGGCTGGTGGGTTTGAACCACTGACTAGCAACAAAGAGTGTAGCCATTATCCCTACAGCCTGTTTAAGGATAGAGAGGGCCGTCATCTCTTTATCCTGTTTGGTTGTGCCTCTTTTCCTATCATGCGAATTTTAGCATTTTGCTCTGGCAGGCTATGTTATATTATTTAGGCATCTAAGCCTGCTGAGGAGGTAGGATTTGCCTTCTGAGCCCAATGTCTTTTTGGTTCATTACGCTTTCTTCCTTTCAAGATTAATATTCATGTGCACTCTAATGGTGCGGAGAGAACTATGAGACATTAATGTCTTCAGATTCCCATTGACTCTTAAATGTTACTCTGATATAAGTGATATTCTTAAGCAAGATGATTGACTTTCTCATTCCTTAGGATAGTCTTTGGTACAGTTCTATGCATAGGCCTGGAGAGTTTACTGTGCATTTCTGTGACTGACGCACAAAGGAGAAGGTATAAAAAGATGCATTTATTTATTGGGAACTTTAGGTCTACATTTCAGACCATCAAGTCTGCTTTCAACAGTTCAAGCTACTCATTGACCATCTCTCCCCCCCCCACATTCTATCTTATGCCCCTCCACTGATTTTTCTTCTCCCCCATATGATCCTTTCTCCTCCCTTTCACTCAAGCTACTATCTATCTGTCTTGTAGCCCATTACTTCAACTTTCCACACTTGCCCTCCCCAGATGAGGGACAGTTTATTTCATGTTCACATTCTCTTATGTAATTCTTTCCAAGGAATACTGTATCTGAGAAGCATTAGATTAGGGAATATGGATTCTGTCCTGCTTATGCTGGAAAAGATTGTGTTTTGGTGGACATTCATATTATTTTCCATGACTTATTATGATTAATTTGGATTGTGATTCAAACTGGGGTTACCTAACTATGGTTTGTGGATGAAACTGCCTTATAATGGCATCCTATTGGTGTTTTAGTAGCCTACTTCATATATATTTTTCCATTTGGACAAGGTTTCAGGTAATGCTACCTATGTTGACAATTTACCATTTCCTTTAATTTAAATGAATCTAGGGATAGCATAAGTACTAAAGACCAAGATAGCTGTCATATAGGTGTCAGTATTATTCTGCATAGTCGCATCGTTTTAGAGTTGGAAGGGACTCTGGAGGTGATGATGGGGGACATTATGGCTGACTCCCGTGGTGGGAAGCAAAGAAGTTAGAGACCAAACTAGCTGCTGTGACCTAAATATGGCCTTGTGGCTGTCTGTGTTAGATTTCATAGCTCAGATTGATTTTTCCTTTTTAGATGGTTGGGAAAATATTAATAATTGGTGACATGTGAAAATTATGTGAAATTCATGTTTCAGTGTCTATAAATAAAGTTTTGTTGGAACATAGCCAAGTTCTTGTTCTTTTTTTTTTTTTTTTTTTTACATATTTTTCTGTAGCTGCTTTCATGCCAAAAAGGCAGAGTGGGGTATTTATGAAAAATTCCACGTGGCCTGCAAAACCTAAAGTATTTATTACTGAGAAAGTTTGCTCCCTTTTGGTTTAGAAAACTGACCCAGAGTGAAAGGCCCCATGGGTCTCGGCCAATCGTGGGAACCCTACCTCCTTTGCCAGTGGTTGTTTCGGGATGGGTGAAGTGGTAGCAACTGGGTTTGAGACAATATTTTCTGGGCAAGGGTAAAAAGAATTTTTCAGATAAAGCCAATCTATTTCCTCCGAATGCACATAGAGGAGGGGATACTCCAGAATCAGAGAGCTAGAATTAGAGCCTGATGTAACCTTGGTCTTTAGCGACTTTGGTTTTGTTTTCCCATGATTGATAAACTCAACTTTTCTTCCAATTGACTTTCATTGTAAAATGCAGTGTGTGTGTGTGTGTGTGTGTGTGTGTGTGTCTTTAAACCACCATAAATTTTGAACTAAGGACCAATGACATATTTATTGGAAATTTCAAAGAAAATCTGAAATTGAGAAACATTTACCTAGCGCCCATGTCAGGTGTCTGATAGTCTTAATCCTGTCAAAAACATGAGGTAGACATAATGAGCACCATTTTACAAGTAAGAACAATGGAGGCTGGTCAAGTTAACAATACAATCAAGTGTAAGAGAGTGGCCCAGTTCCGTTCCCCAAACTCTTCCATTTTATACACAAGAAAAGCATTGTCTATAAGAGAGGAGTCTGCTAATTTTGAAATGTTAATGTGACTGACTATAGAAAGGGAAGAAATATATCTATTTTAATCTGCCTGAATTAATGCTTTAAGCAACCAAATAGAGTTTATGTTTTATCATCTGAAATTAGGTTAATTGTACTGACATTTTTGGTAGCACATCTTTACAAGACAAGAAACGTCAAATGCCTTCTCTCCTCGACCTATTTTATTGGTGATAAATGACAATTTGCTCCCTGTACAGGTGACGGTTAGCAATCTGGTGTTGCTGCAAGTTAGAGGCTGTGGAGTCAGTTCTGACTCATCGTGACCCTGAGAACAACAGAAGGAAACCCTGCATGGCCTTGCTTCATCCTCATAACTGTTCTAATGCTTGAACCTACTGTTGCAGGCTCTGTGTCAGTCTGGCTCATGGAGGGTCTTCTATTTTGCTGCCGTTTAGCCCTGGTGGTGCAATGGTGGTCTGCATGGTGCCTGGTTACATGTGCAGTAGCGGTCTGCATGGCGCATGGTTCATAACCTCCAGCAGCTCATCAGGACAAAGGTTGGGCTTTCTGTTCCCATAAACGATGTCGGAAACCCAGAGGGGTCACTATGGGTCAGCACTGACTCTATCGATAGCAGTGAGTGTGGTTTGGGAATTTACTTTTCCAAACCTGGTGTCTTTTTCCAGGGGCTGGTCTCTCCTGCTAACAGGTCCAAAGGACATGGGATTTGTCTCACCATACTTGTTTCTTCAGAGCTGTCTGGCTGTATTTCTTCTTTTGTTTGTTCTTTTGGCAGTACTTTCAATATCCTTCTCTAGCACCTTAGTTCAAATGCTCCTCTTTTTCTTCAGTCTTCCCTATTCAAGGACTCACTTTCACATGCCTATGGGGTGTCTGAAAATACCATGGCAGTTCAGGCATACTTTTGTTCTCAAAGTAGCATCCTTGCTTTGCAACACTTTGAGATCTCGTACAGCAGATTTACCCAGATGCGCCATGTTGTTTAAGTGCTTTGCTGCTTCCACAAGCATTCATTGTGGATCCAAACTATACGAATGCTATGCAACGTCAATCTTTTCCCCATTTATCATCATTTTACAAATGGGTCCAATTTGTTTTAAATAGTAGAAAGGAGTATTTAAAAAACTATAAAAAACAAAACAAAATTCATTGTCATTAAGCTGATTCTGACTCATAGCAATTTTATAATATTCAGAAAAATCCCACTTTTATCCTTTGTTTTTATTTAGAGAGGCCTGTTAGATCTAGAAACTTTTTCAAGGGAGGGTTGATGAAAGACCACTTTGTATCAGGAAAATGAAGAGTTGTTTTTTTTTCCAAATTCAGAAAACTGCCTATCTTGGTGGCATCAGATGTTCAGATGGACTTCTATTAATTTTTTGGGGGAGGGGGGCATCACTGCCCTCTGGTGGGTGTGGGAGGCCCAGCCTTGCTCCTGGAGAGTTGCTGCTGGATTTGAACTGCCAACCCAGTGGGCCGCAGTCCCGTACACAACTACTACACCTCCGGGGTTCAGCCAGATTTCTATTAATTTAAATAGGGCACAGAAAATTATTCTCTACTAGAAAATGGGAGTAAAATCATATTAAGATATAATTATGAAACCACTTTTTTGTTACAAACATTGAGTGATATTATCCTTATCTCCATTTATCTGTTTTTTCTCATTCATAGGAGTGAAGAGGACTATAAAGTACTTAAATTCTTTATAGAGCTATATAAAGAATGAGGTCCATTTGAAAAACTAATATTCCATATGATAATTATATATTTAAAGCTTGCAATGAGAGTTGACCCAACTCTTTTTTGTGCTGCATTTCTCTAAAGTAAAATAAGCTTCTGCTTCTGAGGCCAATACTTGGAGAGCTTAAAGGAATTCATTAGCTTTTTAAGATGAAAACTGCACCCTTGGTGTATCAGTATCATCACGCATACATGAACCCAGTGGCTCACCACCTGCACACATAGATGGCAGGAAATGTATGCTTATCCTCTTCCTGTCTTCCCTTTCAGACATGGTCCTTGACCAACAAGTGAGCGCAGGTCAACTCCACGAAGATGTACGCCACAGAGTCCATGAGGCTTTGATGAAGCAGCATCATCACCAGAACCAGAAAAAACTCACCAACAGGATTCCCATTGTTCGGTCATTTGCTGATATTGGCAAAAAGCAGTCAGAACCAAATGCCATGGATAAAACTGGTAAATGTTTCCTGACTGTCCTCTTCATGTCTATTCTAGATTACTAACATATGAACGTGGTTCGCAATCCTTTAAAACAGTCTTTACTTGGAAATGATCTATTGAAGAGCAGAGTTCTGTTATAGAATTGTTTATCTTTATATGCCTGTTTACTTTTATTTCTAAGCATCAGGTTGTAGAGATTTAAGTTTCTGTAAAGGCTTATGAATAACTGCACGTGGGACTTATATCTCCTAAGAACTCATCATGTATCATATCCCAAACAAGGGCCTAGTCTCATTCCCTTTGCTTGAGAATTCAAATGCAATGCTGTGATTTATGTTGCTGATTGTACTTTGGCTCTCAGGGGATCATCATTTAGTTTTTGTAAGGAAAGGAGATTGGTTTGTTATTGTTCATTGTCAGATAATTCCATTAGAGATAAACCAGCCAGTGCATTTCTTGAGGCCTTGCATACGTAAAGGGGCTTCTTAAGGTGCATGGGAAAATTCTATTATCTTTCAATCCCACTTTCCCAGAAACTCCTTGTGGCCCGTAATATTTAACTTTTCAGCGCATGGGTTTATTGCTTTTTGCAGTTGGCATCTTAAGCATCCATGGAGCTGCCCTTCTCATGATCTTCACATGTCAATCATCATTTTCCCACAGTCACAACTATCTCCCCATGGTGGGCACACAGACTATTCTATGCCATTTCACCCTCTCCTGGTATCCATGTGGCCCTTGTAAATTTTCTCTTGCTGCTAGAAATATTTTACCCTCTCTCCTTTTCTCTAGTTTCACTTAGGAGTCATTCAAGTCTCCTGTTGAACAAGATAAAAATTAGTGAACAGTCTGATCTAAGCTTTTAAAGAAAGTTTCTGATTTAAAGCACATGTCTCGACAGTGTGGAGAATCATGTATTATCTCACTCTTTGTTTCAAAAGCTTCCAAGATGCCTTCCCTACAAATGTCTCAAAAGGGGTGTGCTATTCATTGGACTTTATTTGGGAATTTCTACCAGTTTTCAGGCTGCTCAACCAAGGCACACAAATATATAAAAGAAACTGTCTCAATTACTTCCCCCCTCAAAAAAACCCATAATTTTTTTCAAAACAATGCCTTTAATTGTTTTTACAAAACAACATTATTACCTCAAAAATGCTCTGCATTACACTTAAAGCATTTGTCAAATTTGTGATTCCATTCTTGGAAGCATTTTTCAAACTCATATCACCCTCCCCTTTTTTTCTTCACCTCTTCTCCATCATCAAATTGCTGTCTTTTCATGTCCCTCTTAATTCACAGAAGCAAAAAGAAGTCACACAGAGTGAGGTCAGGTGAATAAGGTGTGGGGATAAAAGAGGCATGCTGGTTTGTTGTTGTTGTTTTGGGCCCCAAACTGGCACACTGAGATGACTGTTTGAACAGGTGCATTGTCGTGGTGGCAAAATCAGCTCCCCATCAGGCACAAATCAGGCCTTTTTTGTCACACACAGTTATGCAATCTTTTCAGAACCTCTAAATAGAAAGCTTGATTAGCAGTCTGACCTGGTGGATTGAATTCCAAATGCATTATCCCCTTCAGACTGATACAAACAAACAAATGGCATTGGTTTTAGGTGAGGAGTATCCTCTTGTACTTTGCATCAGAATATAGAGCAAGTTTTTAATGTGAAACATGTCTTTGAAATATTCTTTTGATTTTTTAAAGTCCTTGCAATGCTCGGATAGATATATATGTCATCCTTCTGTAGAACAGCCAGCCTATAGATGCTCATTTACGTGAGATTCATCAAGCTTGCTCTAAGTACCTTATGATATATACCAGTTTGTACTTACTCATCTCATGGAAACTTTTGCTGTTATCAGTTTAGTTTGGGCCACATCATACATTTAAATTGTATTGATATTCTAAATTAAAGTTTACTTTAAAAGATGATGCATAAAATGGAAATTTGAAATTTATATTCAAAGACATTAAAAATGTAGTGCATTGTATGCTTCCAATAGTAGCTTATATTTATTTGACATGGTGATATCACAGGAATACACACAGATATCTATTTACTTATTTTGATGATGCACTTATGTCTAGAAGGTTCAAAAACCCTTATTACAGCACAACATTAGACAATAGCCAATTAATGTTCCTTTAAAGTAATGCAAGCATGTTTCTAAAATTGTACTATTTCATTAGTAGCTAGAAATAAAATACCTGTTTATAGGAAGGATATATGTTTATGCAGAGGTGAAAATTTTGATTAGCAATTAGTTATTGCTTATATCTGAAATTTTATTTGGGATACTGTTCACTAGGCAACAATTTTTACTATATTATGGTTTTTGGAAGGAAGATGATGCTATTTTGCTCAACAAATGTTGACTTGTTGTCATAGACATTTTATAATAGACATGTTGTAGTCCTAGACGTTTTTCATTACTGCTATAAACTTCTGTTAAGTATAAGATGAGATGATAGAATTACAACCACGAATCACAAGTCTGCATATAGATTCACATAAATACAAGATCTTTTGAGGGCCTATTTGTCATATTCAGGCAACTGCTTAGATTTTCTGAAAACTGGGTTCTGAGTGATTCTGTCACCATCTGTCCCATCACCCTTTATCTGAACACATATAAATCTTCTAGGCATACGTTACAGTAATAAAAACTTGGAAACATTTCTAATAAGATTCATATCTCCAATTAAGTATTGTTGTAGAATATGCTGTCAAAAATGGTTTTCTAAGCCCGGGCTTATAACACCTCCTTGTGACTCTGTTTTGCTCCTCACACACTGTACATAATTATGTGTGCTGACAATTCTGAAAATATGTATAGATTTTTACTAATTTAGAAGTAAATCTCCAACTCGTAAGTGAAAGAAGTGTGAAGGGTCTTTATTACTCCAATTTGCAATTTACTTATGAACTTCCAAATCTGACAAACTCTAGGTAAACAAACAAATCAAAATTCCTAGCCATAGATGTTGATTTGACGTTCTGTTTCAAAATATGCAATAGCAATATAAATTTTGTGTGCAGTACTAATGAGAGATCCAAAAGGATTTAAAGACTTCCCAAAGGGGAAGAATAGTGCCCCTACTATTAAAAACATAAGCAGCAGAGCATTTTATGAAAAAACCTGGCTTTTTCTATCAAGAATATAGCACAGGGAGTGAGCAGGATGAAGGTTTCTCAGAAAACAAAAGCCAAAGACATGTTCTTTCTCAAGCCTAGCTATAGGAATGAGTTCCCTCCTCCAGTATGATGCCCGTTTACCTTGGAGACCAATGAACTCTTTTCTTTTAAGGTTAAGGAATAGCGAGTAAACAGAATGAGAATTATTTTTTTCAAAAAAAACCTTAAAGATGGAATAATTTCCCCCTCCCAAACACAGAAATAAGTTCCCTCCTCTAGTTTAATGGCCTTTTTCTCTTGAGACCAAAAAATTGACTTTCTTCTTTGCACTGGTGCTATAAAAAAATGGGTCAGACAGAGTAAGATTTCCACTTTCTTCATTCACTTGAGCACACTACCTTGGAAATTCCCCCAAACGTCAAGCATTCAGATAGTGTATTTGCAGTGTGGCTCTTCCTTGTTTTCATTGGATCAACAAGATAGTGTATTTACTTCCTCCTCTCCTTCCCAAACCCACACTCTTTTGTTTATCCCATTTTCATGATTTGTGATAATTTGTCAATCTCACCTTCAAATACACTTACTTTACTTGTTGTATAATTTTTTTTTAAATTTGGTGTTCTGCACATTCGCTTCAGAGCGAAGAAGCAGGATGCTATGGATTCACCATGCATTTTTAATGCCACCATGCTGTGTTTAACTTTCACTTTTCATTAAGCATCAAAACTGTGAGAATTAGATGCCTGATTCTGATGTTTCAATAAAAAGTGACAGTTACATTTGAGAAAACAACAGCAAAAATAATAGAAAAATAATATCTACTTTGACATTAGGACTCAGAAAAGGCTATGGGGATAAAGTATTCCAAAGAAATAGCTCCCAACTATTCAAATAATTTCTTTGAAACTAGAGTGATTTCCTGATGATAAAAACAAGTCTTTTACATGAAGCAATCTAGAGAAAAAGCTGTATCGATCCATGTATTTATTAGTTTGGTCATGCCTTCAATATTATTGTAGACATTTTTATTATGAAACTATGATAAAACATAATTATCTTTATGATGGCTTATAACTTAAGGTTAACTTAAGAAATAACTTAAGGTTTTTAATTTCTGTAGGCACAGAGTGTCTTCATGCCATTTTTGTTCCTTACTAGTGATTTCTAATGTTGTTTCTTTTCCTCCACATATCTTTTCTCCCTCAACCAGAATACTTCTAAATCTGAATGCTGATTTTTATTTATCATTTCCAAAGGCTATATAGAGCAGACAGTTTCTGACTCACTGCTTGAAATCATCAGTTATCTGAAAACATTTGATGTGAAGGGTTGGGATATGACTTGACATTGTAGGCCTGGCTAAATTCCAGCCCTTAAGACAATGTGCACCTGTTTATTGTGGATGATTTTTATTTACAGGTTTTGAAAATCAATCCTGTGTCTTCATCACCACTTCGTTTACAAATGCTACACCTTTTGTTTTCAGATGGATAATGTTTTCATGTGTTCGAATAGTGTTGTGAAACATGGTAATCTTGTAAATATTATGCCAGGAGTTTAAGAGTTACAATATTTTCCCTTCAAAGCAAAAATTAGTGAGACTAGTAATCTTCAGAGTAACTCGAGAAAATACAGGTCGAAAGATTCATGTAGATGACAGCATTAAACATTGTGTTATAAAGACAATATTTTTCACGTGCAAAAAAATCAAGATGACTATTGATTCAATTGATGGGTATATTCAGAAAATGGAAAAGATGTATTGATGTTACTGTGTCTTTGAGCATCAAGCTCTTGTCTTTCAGACTAGATCTTAACAACAAAAATATTACTGGAATGGTGTTTTTAAATTGCATATTTCTTATATTATTTTAATTATTTTCAGGTATGACTTTTTCCCTCCAAGTTAATTATGTAAATTCTTTTCATGTTTTTGAAGCGTAGCTCACCTAATCAACATTTTCTAAATATTTAGTCTTTCTTCCTTCATATTCTCTATTTCCATGAATAAATGTATTGTTGCTCATGTCTGTAACCTTGTCATTCATCTTTATATTTCTTTATTTTGCTCTGTCTTGTGTCTGTCTCTAACAGGCTCATCTCATCTCTGTACCTCCCTCATCTCCTACCTTTTGGGTACACTAAGTGCGTGAAGGTTGCTGAGGTAGTGTAAACCAGCTTGGTCCCCAGGCTCCTAGGAATGTACTTCCATGTCTTCAACCCAGTTTCCTTCTAACAGACATGGTTTTCTATGTCAAATAATGATACACTTAATCAATATATCATTTATCCATTGGTTTGAATTTGGCCAAATAGAAATTTAAAAGATGTTGTTTTGTGATACTTGTGTCCATACTCTAAATTGAAAAAAGAAATATAGAAAGAGACTTAAATAAGTTAAAATAGCACACATTTTCTGAACATATTTATAGTTGTGTTTCTGTAACAAAATGCTTTAACAGTTACTTTTTAAAGACTCCTTTAATTACTTAAGGTTGTGGGATAGTGTTTGGCATAATCTCATATTCCTCATCCTTTGTGAGAAATGAAATGACTTTGCCAGTTGCATAATGTATTTACTGACAAAATCATGGGGTAGCAGGCAGAAAAGCAATGCTTCTTTTTTTCTAATTAATTGTTACTCCAGTTATTTCTTATGACTTGTCCTGCAAAAATGTGTGGTTTACAATAGCCTTTTAGCTGATTGATATATGATCTCTACATGGTTATCTAGGAAAAAAAGAATTCATAGCTCAAAGGAAAAATAATTTAACAGATGCTTTTATGGATAGTGCATAATGTATGGCTTAACTTATAAGGCAAAGAATACATAAATATTAGACTTTGGAGTTTTGGATGAAGAATTCTGAATGTAACCCCGAAGGTAATAACGCTACTAAGTTAACATATACCTTTAAAAAATTTGTTTCATTTTAAGACTAGTCTTCTTCATGACGCTAAATTAGAACATAAATATTGCATTATATTCAATTCTGGAAAATATTGACCTGGACAATGATTATGTGCAAAGTGACAGTTATATAAAGAAATAGACAAGCAGTTATATTTGCAAGCATTGTGGTACAGTCAGTAGAAAACTTCATAAACAATCAGTCTTTTATAAGTTACCACACTCATATAAGTGCTAAATCCTAAATTCACATTAATTTCTCCTGAAGAGGAAGAAATCTTTTTTCTTTATTAGGAACATAACTATTTTTGTGCTGAAAGTAAATTCCTGTGTGTACACATATCATTTTGTATTTTGTTACTTTAGAGTGGAGATCAGATAGAAAAGAAGAAATGCCTTTTCAAAACCCAAATGCACTGGTTTTTCTTATAAGTAACCCCCAAACCCACTGTCATTGTTGATCCCAACTCCTAGCTGGAGTCCCATAGTTGGTTCCAACCAACTCACAGCTTCTGTGAATCAGAATCACTAACGGGCACACTTGTTTAGAATAACCCGAGACAAATGGGTTAGTTTAACTTTTACACGTTAGTCCTTAGGCATTTTTTCTGTATCTGGTCAAATTTTCAGATATGGTGCTGAAGACATGTATGGCTTCATTTTAACCAATTTATCTACCTCTTTAAAAATAGTATGAAAATTTGGAATGCTCTTAAACCTTACAGTACTTGGTATTGTGGCTTAATACATTTAATGACTGATACTTATCTTTAGTATTTTACTGTAATTTCAGAAGCACAGAAAAAAATCTACATTTGTGGCTTTTAGGCTGTATCACAGTTTTGAATTTCTAAATTGCTCTATGACCTGCATTAGCATTTCATCTTTGCATCTAGATTCGACAATCTGTAACTGGCATGGAATGTACCGTTCTCTAGGACGTCTCTAGGATGTCCAAGAGCTCTGGCTGCTTTTTGAGTCAGGTACTGAGCTGCTCACTGAAAGGTTGCTCGTTGAGAGAAAGACGAGGCTGACTGCTCCCATGAAGAATTGTAGCTTCAGACATTCTGTTTAAGAGTGGTGAGGAGTAGGGATCAACTTGATGGCAAGGGTTTGAGTTTGGTTTTAGTGCTGCTTCTGCTGGTGAAATGCTATTGAGGTTATAATTAATATCAATTAAAATACTTGTTAAAATATCTAAATTCCTTTTCTTTGTAATATAACATCTTATAAATTGTTATCTATCTTAAAATGACAATAGCCTAGAATGAGAAATCTCAAAACATAATAATACAAGAGGAAATTCAAGTAATAATGTTTTAAATATATTATAGGAGCAGAAGGTAACTTATGAAATATTCTGCTTAAAGTACACATATGAAAAAAAATATGTCCTTCAATTTCTTAAAATTTTGAATTGCAGCCTAATTTCTGGCCAGTTCAATACATTCAAAGTTGAGTGTTTTGCTTTGGAATGACTTTGTTTGTGTGTGTGTTTACAGATGGAATTAAATCAGTGTCTTTCTTTGTTGTTCTATGCCGCAAGAAATAAATTATTAGAAAAGAACAAATATATATTTATTTAATTTTTCATGCCTTGAATTTCACCCCCTCAATTATTAGAGAACATTCAGTAAATTTAGGTTTAAATATATCTAGTGTTCTAACTCATGAAATGATGGAGAAATGATGTGAAACTGGTGATTGAAGACATCTGTTAGTAGCACAAATGCATTATGTGAGAGGTTCTTTTTTTAAAATTATAGTTATTATTTTGAGAATGGTAAATTGAATGGCTGCTAATGAACAGTTCACAGTCATAGCTGCATATTGCATTTAGAAATGGGAGAATGAAAATAATTTATGCAGCTTAAGTCTGACATTTCTGTGAAGTTTATATAGTTCCTTGGCATATACTAAAATAAGAAATTTTGTACTTGGTTTGAGGTGAATTTGCTTTAAAATATCATTTTATTTTTATCTTCTCAAAATGGACTATTTTACTTTGCTTAAAGAGAAATATTTGAGTTCTGCAAGAGCCTTAAGCCTATTACTTTCTGGCAGTAAAATAATTTTAAAGCATTAAAAATGTGCCTATTAATATTTGACCTGTCTGGGGGTCTTAATAGTCTAAACATGAAAATTGCAGTAATATTTGAAAGTGAGTAATTCGCATTATTAATCATACTTAGATTTTCTAGGTAGCAAAGAAAGAGTGGGTCATCCGTAAATTCAAAGAAAAATTCATGTGCTTCTACAGTACACATTTTAAAATGTCCTGATAGGTACAGACAGCAAGTTATTGCAGCTAAGGGTAAGGGTGAATTTTGAATCAAGTTGCAGTTTTGGTAGAGAAAGGAGGTAGACACAGAGAAGAGTGATATTGCTGACTATTTAAGACTGATAGAAATTAGAAGGGCAGTACTTTGAAGCCAATGAATTATGATCAGACATGTGGTCTTCAATGTTATGTTGTCAAGGGCTTGTTTCACAGCAAAATTAACAAGGGGGGGGGAGCTAATAAGTTATGGGAGCAGAGTGATACATATGAAAATAAGTGCATCCTTTTAGCTTTTTCTCACATATATGTTAAATCCAAATTCAAATCCAGACCTCAGGTGACCTGTAACTGCAAAGAAGCCTTTGGAATTCGTGGGGGATGACTTTTCATGACCCTTTCCTTGGTACTGCCCCCATTTCCAGCTCTCCAGGCCTCTTACCTAAGTAAGACAATGATCTTTTCTGTAATGGAAAAAAAAGTGTACAGAATAATTAACTTGCTAATTAGCATGATTAGAAAACAAATACAATTCAAGCTCCATATTTTCTTGTGCAGACAGACCCAGGTAAGCATGTGTAGAGTATTGAAAACAGAGCTCTGGTGGCATCGTGAGTTGCGAGTTGGCTGGCTAACTATGAGGCCAGCAGTTTGAAGTCACCAGCCAGCCACCCCAAGGGAGAAGAGGAGGCTTTCTTTCTCCTTCCCAAAAGAGTTCCTTTCTGAAACCCACGGGGCAGTTCTGCTCTCTCCTACCCAGCCGCCGTGAGTCGGAATTGACTCCACAGAGGAGGCTTTTTGGACACCATTGAATAATGACAGGTGTGAACCACATTCCTAGAGTTTGTATTGTACGATGTAAAGATATATTTAACGCCCCCTCTAGTTAGAACAAGAGGACACCATTGTCGCAGTCAATTCTGATGAACGACGATGCCACGTGCTCCAAGGACTTGCCCGTGCTGATTTTTCAGAAGCATATGAAAATAAGTGAGGCACTTGCACTGAGGGTGCCCTTGAATGGTTGCTCTTTCAGGTAACAGTGGCGCGCTTTCCCAATTGGGCCACCCAGAGACTCTCAACCTCTCACATGTTCGTGGCTTTGGTGTCTGTCAAGTTGATTTTGATTCATTATGACCCTGTGTATGGACTACAAGGCTCCCTAAGCAGTTCAAGGCTGTGAACATTTGAAAGAAGGTCATCAGGCCTCACCTCCAGGGCTCCTCTGTATGGGGTTGAACCTACAACCTTTTGGTTAGTAGGACAACGCTTTATCACTTGAACCTTTCCAGGGATGCCTTGAACTTTTCATATAGCCACCTCTAAAGCCTATTGTCAAAGAACTTGCCTCTCCAAGTTTGATTCTTAGAGCAATAGAAGATAGAAATGTGTGGTGAACTTTCAGAATAGTTATCTTCCTTTAAAAACACACATACACACACAAACAACATCCTGTTTAATTACTTTATTTAATTTAAGTATTTTAGCAATTTATTATGGTGCATAATTATGCAAATTCCATCAATAATGTGTAATTTCAATCAATGAGCTAAAATGTGTATTTAAAAATTAATGACAATTCTCATAAGTAAACCCCTTGGAAGTCCACATAAATATGTCAATTTGATCATTAATCAGAATCAAATATTGCAATAGAGTTACACTAAACACTTTTCCCAAATTAATTTTTAAAAGTTTACATTTCTTACTCTGAGCTTCAATTTTAAGAGATCTCCTTCTTATCTCTAAAAAATATGCCATTAGCTTAGGTTGAAATTTACAGATGATGTTTCAAAATGATGATGAGGTTCAAATTTTTTCTTCCATGATCTCTCTTGATAGAGAGATCTATTGTATCTTGAGTTTTATTTGAGAATCAGTTTGCATTTTCTTGAAGAAATTCTCCCATTTCTATCTGTTATTGATAAATAAGAACTTCTGCATTGATATAGATCTTTTTATATGGACCCTTCATGCTTATATCATGAACTTGTTAAAAAACCTGTTAGTCTAGTTTAATTGAAATGTATGCTTCATCTCACGTACCTACGATCATGTCAGTAATTGCCTGTCTTCTGTAATAATAATCTCTTGCAGCAGGTCAGGTTGTCTCTCCGCAGTCTGCTCCGGCCTGTGTCGACAATAAAAATGACGTGAGCAGAGAGAACAGCACGGTGGATGTTAGCAAGGTAAGCGTTTCTCCACGACAGCTGCTGAAGGACTCCTGGCAATTCCAAGAGATGTGCACAAAATATTCTGCATGCCCATTCAATAACCAAAGCTTGATGCTTTATGGATAATGTTAGCATCTAATGCTACAAGTAAAATTTTGCTTATTCACCCAAACAAATGTGGAAGTCGATGCACATGTCTCAGGTTTCAGCCACTTGGTATGACATGAAACTCAATTCAAAAAGAATAGAATGAATAGCTTTATGTACATTTCACAAGTGCTTAATTTCTTTTTAAAAATATTTGTCCTTTTCCCTTCAAATCTCTTTTCCTATATGCTTAGAAAAGCAAATCATATCCTATAAAATTCTACTATTATTGCAATTTAAAGAAAGGAATTTAAGGCATCACTTGGAGAACATAGGTGATTTTTGAATAAAAGCATACTAAATGTTAAAGTATTGTATGTCTAATTGAAGATAGAATCATTTACATGAGTGTATCCTGTTAGGAAAATAAAGCTTTGTCAGAACACTGTAACTTTGATTATCAGATTATTGACATTCTATAATGTGCCACTGTAGGCAAACTATTAAATGGGAAAGAGTAGGTGTTCCGATATTGACAGCAGACCTCTGATCTGAGTGGCTGAAACACTAGTAAGTCAGCGTGATACTGAAATTTTTAGCACTGGCAGTAACCGTAACACTGGGAAGAGGTGGAAATGGGAGCAAGTGTCCTAAATCAAAATTCTGAAAAGATGAATATCCCTTGACTTCTTGGGGCTGTTGCAGAATCCCTCAATTCCTGAATGTTTGAGGTCTCGTGATGTGCATGCTCTCCCCTCTGGTGCCCTGTGGAATCTTGGCGGGAGCATGGTGTACGAGCTGAAGTCTGTTAATTATGCGTGCAGGGACTGGGAGGCCAACAAAAGGGGCATACTAGTCCATGTGGGATGAAACAAAGACATGAAAAAGGACCTCCACACCAGCAAGAGAGAGAGGTGAGGGCATTCGTGGGCTCTGTTTCTACAGTGGTTCAAAGCTTATTGTACCGCATGGAGGCATGCAATTCAAATACGAAGCCAGTTTAAACATAATCCACCTGCCACTGCAATTTTTTTTTAAAAAGGATCTTTTAAAGGCATTACATCTTCATTCATCTGCAATTTGGAATGACATCGTTGTCTCAAACCACCATATGTTTAATTTCTGGTCTCAACCGGAAACATGATCTTAAAAGCAATGGCATAAGAGGCTGCTTCCTTATTTATGGAGGCCTTAACAGCATGGGGCTGCGTCCAAAAGTCTTGCAACAGAGTGGTGAAAACCTGTAGTCAACACAGATATCAAAGCGTGAAGCCATTGTTTCTTGACACATCCTCCATCGAGGCCGACACCCTTCTAAACAGAGTGTTTGCATCCAGCTCTTCGTTGGAAGAATTCTGGACTCCTTAGTTGACACCACACGGAAAAAGTAGTTTCGGCATCCCTGAGTAGTGATGCTTTCCAATGATTTTTTAGTGTGGGGAACAAAAAGAAGTCGGAAAGAGTAAGATCAAGGCTCTAGGATGGGAGGGATAAAGTTTTCCAATGAAATTCTCATAGAACAACTCTTGCTGGCCTCTAAGAATGAACAAGTGACTTGCCTAGACAGAAAACACATTCCTCAGCACAACTGTTGCTGCTTTTTCTCACCCATGTATTTTCAAGTTTCTTAATACTTCACAGTACACACGCCCCTTATGCCATGGCCCCCCCCCCTTCTTGCCTTACCACCCCAATCCATTAAATCTGGCAAGGTTATCCCTTCGGAATCATAAAAGACCTTCTGAGCTGTCATCCCTGTCTTGAATTTAACTCACCCAGCAGGTCCCTTTGTTGCTGTTGTTGAAGACACTATAAGAGGAAGGTATTATGGAGAGAATTTGTCTGCAGCCTTTCACTGAAACAGTTAAACCTTTGGCCATATAAGCCTTATTATCTATACTCTTAACCTACCCTCATATAATAAGAACATTTTTTAAATCCTCAAAGACAAATATAGTAAGCCCCATTGCTCTTCCTTTGACACTCACCTTTATGCCACCACAAGATTTTGCATATAGTAGTGGGAACTTTTTTTGCAACTTCTAGAACAATTTAGAACCCAAATGAAGATTGCCAGCAGGAAACAGTAGTCTTTATCTTTGGTCCTCCCAAACAGTAAGAATTAGAGGAGAGTGAAAAAACACTTTATTCTCTTTAAGCCCCCTTCCCCTTTTGTTCTTACTCAATTTCTGTCCACCGGTCCCTTCTCTCTCTTTTCATAGACAATTTGAACACTCATTGTGACAGTCATCTCTGTTTCTCAGTATCGTATCCATGGCATGACATGCTGGAAAAAAGCGTGACTTTTGAGAGAAAACATGAGACCTTGAATTCTAACTCAAAGAGCAGATTTGGTCTGGGATGATTTTTCCAAATTTCAGTGTTTTGTTTTGTCTCCATTTTTAAAACGAGAATAGCAATACTGATTTATAAATTTATTGTAAACATTAAGTTAGCTACTTTTGAGAGAGAGAGTCTAGCAGAATACTAGTATATTGTAGGTGCTCAATAAAGGTAGCTATTATTGCTATTGTTATGAATGTCCAAGGTAGATTCCAGAGTAGAATTTAATATGTTATTATTGGATTTCTAATGCCTTGAATAATGCCTATGCTCTGATTCTTGAGTGAATCTTGTGAGATTTTAATAACATTTAAACCTGTAATTTTGGAATAAATAAGAAAACATTGAATGACATCTCTTCCTTTTTAACTTGGGAAGACAGAGGAACAGAGCATTGAAATGAGAACAGTGATGATTGATCACCATGGAAACACATTTTAGTGTCAGATTTTGCAGGTACATAAATTAAGATATTTTATCTTCTTTTTTCAGTTTGGCAGTAAGTAAAGTTACCAAAATTTAGTAAACTTACAAGTTATTTTATCCTGTTAAATATTGTGTTTCAGACAAAATCTAGAAATGATATCCCAGGAGAACCTTGACATGTTATTAAAAAAATTAATAGGCATTTATTATTTCAGGCAATTTTTTGCCATGTCCTATTCATATTCTATCTACATATTTTAATGTAGGTCCATCAAACTTGTTAGTTTAAGAAGCATTTTAGAACATAATCTGAGTTTAGCTTCCTAAATAGCAGATGTGTCAAAACATTTTATGTCTCTTTGTATTATAAACAGGCATATAGAAGATGCTATTTTTAGTACTTTCCAAATGTTGATGGCACATCTCATCACAAATAATCCAAGTAACATTTCACTTCTTTATGTAGAAATAATTTTCTTTTGCATTCATCTTAAGTGTGTGAAACACATTATAGAATTGGATTATCAAATTCCTAGAAATATGAAAAAACCTTAGGCATCTTCTCCTTTAATAAGTGAGAAAGCTGAATCCCAGAGAGATTAAGCAAGCTGCTCAAGGTTAGGTCTGTGTCACAAAACTAATTCCCTCAGGGAATCCTTCTCCCTTTTCTGTAATAGGAGTCCTTTTGTCTATGGACTGGGCTACTAACTGGAAGGTTAGCAGTTTGAAACCCTCAATCACCCCACTGAAGAAAGAGAAGGTTTTCTACTTCTGTAAAGAGTTACAGTTCTCAGAAACTCACAGGGGCAGTTCTGTCCTGTCCTATAGGTTCCCTATGAGTCAGAATCTACTTTCTATAATGGTCTGAAGGCTTAACATTTCTTCCTGTAGTTCCACCTGAATTTTCTTGACTGCATTGAAGTATCTAACTTACCCCAGTGGTTCCATTTGCAACAAGATCTTCTGATGATCTCGACCCCTCTAAGATGTGGACTTTCCCCACCAACAGCCTAAGTACCAAATCACCTAAATAAAAGGCCAGTTCTCTCTTGGCATAAAGGTTAGAGAGAGAGAGACCCGAACCTGAGTATAAGCTGATATCTAGATGATATGCAGTTTGATTACTTCAAGATCCTCTTCAAAGGACTGGAAAATCCCAGTGTTTTTTTATGTCACCTCCAAGTGCTTCTGTCCACTTGAGTATTGTTTAAGGCAAGGTAGGGAAGCTTATTTTGCCAAGGATCATTTGGGTAGTTATAACAACTTTGCAAGATTATCAACAAAAATATTTACCCACTATATTTGGGTCCATCCTTTAATTAATGCACCCCTAAGGTGGTAGGTAGAACTGCTTCTCTTTGGTGAGTTATAGAGTGCTAGCTAATATTGATGATTTCATGCACCATAAGTGGGTTAAGAGAGGTCAATCAATCTACATCAGCTGAGCTATCTTACAAAACTCCAAACTCACTGACATCAAATAGGTTCTGACTCAGAGTGAGCCTAGATGACAGGGTAGAACTACCCCTCTGAGTTCAGACAATGTACCATTCTAAGGGAATTGCAGAAAGCCCCTCTCTCTCCCGCAGAGGCACTGGCCATTTCAACTGGCCGACCGTGTGACTAAACAGTGCAGCATGAAACCACCGGGCCCCCAGGGCTCCTTTGTTCTCTCTTAGTTGTCATTGTGTAAGTGGCTACATCGCCTTCAAACATGATTTTTGTTGTTATTGTATAACATGATAGCTGAATTGTAGTCCATGTCTTTTATTGATTACATATGAGCACCCATGTAGAAGTACATTATATATTGTACATAATGTGTGGCAGTATAATTAGATACTATATCTTACCTCAAATATATTGATAACCTAGGAATAATATAAGGCATTAAACAGTGTCTTACCAAGATTTATATGATATAACACAATTGATCAAATTTTAGGATCGAAGCATCGATTTGCCACTTTGAAAATTAAATTTTGGATCATTTAATGTCTTTTCCAAAGGTATGATTAGTGATGTATTAGGCATTATATAATGGAAAAAAATATATAAGGAGGACATCTTTCTTTTCTACAATTAAAATATTTTAGTACACTACATAATCCCCATGTTAGTTAAATTTTTGCCCAAAGCAGTTGCTTCCAGAGTTGCTACTTGCTCAAGGACCAGAGTTCAGAAGCTAAGACTACAGGACACATGAGTTTGGAAGCTTTTCAGGTGAAACTTGAACTTTCCTTTACAGTTGCAACAATTTAGGCCAAACAACACTCATTTGTAGATTTGCTTCAAAAGCGATTTTATCGCTTTAAATTTTATCCTGGGGTGTTACCTTTTTAGAGTTATTCTCTACATGGGAGTGGGGGACGTTTGAATGACTTACTTTGAGATGTTTAAAGATTTATGGGAATTTATCCTTTTTTCTCATAAAGCTTCATAATTTGTGAGGAATCTTTTAACCTCCTTTTGGGAAGTTTTACATTATAATAAAGCATTACTAATATAAGTAGCTCTGTATTGTACAAATTTCTCCTAAGTAGAAAAATGCAAAAACACCGTTATAAATTGCATGAATCCAAACTTTTTTCTTCTATAAATAGATAGGTTAGATTCTACGAGAAAAATATATCATATACCATCCTAGTGAGTATGATTTATGAATTATTTTAAACTTATAGGTTGAGAGCTTTGTAATTTATAATATTTGTCATGTATTTCAGGTTAAGGGAAATTTTGCTTGATTAAACCATGCTTCTTTTCAATGTAAAAAGAACATTGATTTTATGTGATATTTTCAAGAGGATACTGCAGGTTACTTTTGTTTTCAATTTTTGTAATCAAATGGATATAATCCTTACATATTTTGTGAAGTGTTTATTGTTTATATAAAATGAATTAGTTTTAAGCCTTCGAAATAGCAGTAATGAGATTGTGATTTTAGGAAACAACATATTTAACCTAGTCACAACACTGTGCCTCTCTAATAGACTCCTCCTAAGAGTATTAAACAGTTTTATTTCTAAATTATAAATCTGGAGAAAAAACACTCCCAAATTATTATGCCTACAAAAGAATGATTTGGCCTAAAAAACATAACAAAACAAACAAACCACAAATTCCAGGCTTAGCCACACATGCCCAAACTTTTCTTTCTCTCTCTCTCTCCCGACCATTCCCACTCTGAGGTTTGGCCCACAGCTCACTAATGTACCAGCATAAATCCAATGGTGAAGGCAGATAAACTCATTTTCTTCACCCACAGACTTTTGTAAAAAGCAGCTCAAATGAGTTTTAAAAAACAAGGTCGGCCTTATGAAGTTGATTTTCAACTCACTGCTTGATTTCTACAGAAGCCCCAAACATAAAAAAAATCGCTTCCTTTTTACTGATATTTTACATCCCTCCTCAGACCTCACCTTTTACTGTGGACCTAGCATTTCTTCTTGCTTCCGATTGCTTTTCCTTTGGTGTGCATTCATTTGAACCATAAACATCTCATAGCACATTCAACTGTGGCTTTTCAGCAGCTCCAAATGTTGCTAATTTTATTCTTGTCTTTTCTTTCTAAAATTCTCTGCTGAAAACTAAAATGGAAGTATTATTGTGTCAATGATAGAATGTGAAAATTTTAAAACAATTACAATAAATATGAATGTTAAAGTTATAATGTATGCTATTTAGCAAATGACTACATTCATTTTATAATAGGCATATTTCAAATATTAATTCTGATTTGTACAAAATAACAGTAATACAGTAGAAAATGATATCTATCTGGTGTGTTCATTTAATTGACTATATACTTTTTCCTCCTCTAAAATTTTGTCTGCTAATGTTAGAGAATCCTTTAACAATAATAGCCATGCATATTTATTTAAATGATATCTATCTGTTTAAACTATACCCTATGAGAAGCGCAACGCTGGAATATGACTTAGCATATGATTACCATATCAATTCATCTTCTTTTACTTTGCGACACTCTCAGGTTGACCTACATTTTATGAAAAAGATTCCTCCAGGTGCTGAAGCATCCAACATCCTAGTCGGGGAACTCGAGTTTTTGGATCGAACTGTGGTTGCATTTGTCAGGTTGTCCCCAGCTGTACTGCTTCAAGGGTTGGCTGAGGTCCCAATTCCAACCAGGTAACAGCCAGAAGAGTATCCTTCACTTTCCTCTTCAACTGCATGGTGTGTGTGTGTGTGTGTGTGTGTGTGTGTGTGTGTCTGTGAGGAAGAAACAAGAAATCAAATATAATTTCCTCATGAGAGTTTTGTTTAATATAGGGGCCATAGGCTATATTTTTTCTTGGTTTTTGGATAACGGAAAAAGTGGTGAAAAGTTTGGCTTTTCTCAAAGATTGTATTGTATGGGTTAAGTGTGGGGAAAAATATATCTATCACACATATGGCTAGACTAAAAAACAATCAGTGTTTTCAAAGATTGACTTATGTTTGAATTAATAGTCCTGCAAATAAAATATATGTGCTCTTATTAAGAAAGTCCTGGCCCTATCCGATGTGTGTTATATTTCCATTCAAAACACAAACCACCTCCCACACAATGGGTCGAAATTATCACTGGTAGTTGTCTCTTCCTGATAATGTTGCTTGAATCTTGATCAAACGTGCAATTGTAATTTGGCTAGCTGAAGTTGTTTTCAATCGAACCATACACAAAAAACCATGACTTGAGAATAATATAAAAATCATGTTGTTTGTTATTGATCACAGATATAGGACTACCCATGGACAAAACTGGAAAGAAAAATAAACGAATACTGACGTCAGTACTTTTCATCCCTAGTTATTTGATCTCTTACTGCATCGAGTCAATTGTAACTCACAGTGAAGGGTAGAACTGCCCCGTGTGTTTCCAAGACTGTAACTCTGTGGCAGTACAAAGCCTCACCTTTCTCTCATTGAGTGGCTGGTGGCTTCACACTGCTGACCTTGTGGTTAGTCTTTACTTTCTTCCCTCTTCCCTTATCTTATTTATGGACAGCCTTACACTCTGATCTCACTCTTTACTACCAACCATGTCTCTCTAGTTTCCTGTTCCCAACATGACAGTTGCTCAATGCTGCAACTGTCTTTGATGCTGTTCATGGCCATTCCTCTTCCAAACAACTAATGCTGGAGTCATGTTCAAATGAGGAATGACTCGGACACTCTGGCAGCATATTTCCTGTATGGAACCATTGGTACCAACTGAAAGCCAGCTAGTGATATCACTCCCTGCTTGGATTACTAATAAAATATTCACAAATATATAATCATGAAGCAAGGTGAGCCTGCCTTACGTTATAAGAGTTCAGGTAACCAGCATGGAACTCAGGGTCTCTTTCTCATTTCCAGACACTGCAATTTGAGGCAGCAATTTGGTTATGATTCATATGATAGGAAGAAGTGTCTGTGTAGCCCATTTGTGGGCTGTGAAGAATTCTGCTATATATCAAATCTTATTTTAAAAGAAGAAGGTTGTGCCGAGACATTAAAATATCTGACTGTAGGTTGTGTTCTAGGAGCTCCTTGAGCCTGGGATTCAGATTTGGGATGTCAATTTGGAGTTGATGCTGACTCACAAAGACCTGATAGAATGGAATAGAACCACTTCATACAATTTCTCAGGCTGTGATCTTACCGGGTGAGAGCCCAGTACCAGGTAGCACAGTGTTTACGGGTGGGGTGCAAACCCCAAGGTCAGCAGTTTGAAACCACCAGGTGCTCTTCAGGAAAAAGATGGTTTGCCCATCCCATGAAGAGTGACGGTCTAGGAAACCCACAAGGAAAGTGCTTCCCTGACTGAGTATTACCACATAGCTGATAATTTTACTACTCTAGCATTGGAATTAAGAAATCATTAACTCTTCCTTTCCCCTCCCCCCCCCACCTATCAATTCTTTAATTCCTGACAATAATTTTTCTCTTGAAGTAAAATTTTATACATCTTACTGTTTATTCAGCCATATTTTCCTATAGCACTATCATATTACCTTTTCCCCTTTCTTTCAAGTGATTTTTCATTTATGAGTTTCCTTTCCTTTTTATTCAGAAGAGTTTAATTAGACTGTCCATCTCACCATCACCACTATTGCATTCTCCTTGTAAAGATCTCCAAATCCATGAAAATTTCCACAACTGTGTAGACTTTGTAAGAGAATTATAAATGTGGAAACAGAGACAAAAATAACCCCTTATTCCCATTGCTCAGGGAACTCAAGACATAAGACTCAATCATTGCAAAATCATTCAAATAATAAGTCATGAAAAGTCATGGAGGTACTTTATATTAAAATCCCCAGACCAGTAATTTCTTTGAGTGGGAGTGATTCTGTACTTACTAAAGTTATTTTTACTTTCTACCTTGAAACATTTTCTCTTTTTTTCTTCTTAATTACAGATTTTTGTTCATTCTCCTGGGACCCCTGGGCAAAGGCCAGCAGTACCATGAGATTGGAAGATCCATTGCAACCCTAATGACAGATGAGGTATTTATTTGAGTTCATTGGAAACCTTTCCCCTGACTAGTTGCACCTAGTGTTTAGAGATCCTGTATTCATGATAATTTTCAGTGAATTAGATTTCTCTGACAAATCACATTTTCCCATGCTTCCACAATAACACTTTCCTTGGGGGTGTAATATAGTTCAAAGACCTTATTACACATTGGTGAATATAACTTAAAACCCCTTACCTCCACAAAAACCTTATTTAGTGACATTTAGAATCCAGATGCTACCTTTCCCCTTTTATGATATGTGCTGAAAAATCATTGTGAAGCTTGTTTCAGAAAAAAAGTTATTTTTATGTCTAAAGAAAACACAAAATGATGCTAGTCTATGTGAACAGTATATACACTCAATTCTTTGTTATATAAAAAGTCTATGTATGTTTGAGGAGGCAGGGCAAGCTTTCATCAGCTTCTTTCTCAAAGAAGTGCAGTTTCAAAAATTCAGCTAATACAGAGAAGAATGTGAATAGTAGTATCACCATGCACTTTCGATTTATATTCCTAAAATCTTAATGGAGATGGGTTGCTGTTATTGTTGAAAGGCAAGGAACAAATGGGGAAAAAAAGCTAAAAGGAAACCTCTGGAAGAAGCATGGATACAAAATTCAGTATGGGGTTGAATATTTTCTGGAATCTACACTTGATCTTAGCCAAAAGGACGAGAAGCGATTTATTTTCTGCAATCTAATAAATAGTTTACTAATGTATTCTATAGAGAAGCATTCATTCAAAATGCAGTAGTAAAGAAATATGCAATTAGTATTTTTAAATTACTATTTCTTGGTATATGAAATCTATTATGTCTATTCAAATGATGTTTTTGTTCAATTGGTTCTTTATACACACATGGAAAGCAAAAAGGTAAACAAAATGCATCTTTTTTTTTTAACCAGTTTTCTAAAAGAGTCAGCTTAATTTTTAAAAGGCCTATTAAAGACCAAAGAACTCTCTAGGAGAAAGCACTAACAGTAATCTTTCTTTTATTGTCTCCACATTAACTAATATTATATCCTCATAAATGATATATTGTTTTCATGCTCATTTGTGTCTACTGTCATATCATGTGTTAGAAACAAAACACTTTTTCATTTTAGGCAATACGCATTACATATAGATACATATGGGGCATGGAGTATGCTGTAATATGAAGGAGATGCATTCTGTAATGAGGTGCTAAAACATTTAAGGCATTTCACCTCTTCATTCCCCACTACCCACTTCTACAACTACAAGTCAAGATGTATTTTTCAACAGAAGATGTCAATTACCAAATCTAGTTTGAGTCATCACATAAGCACAGGACAGCAGAGAAACACTCATCTTCTATAAATTTAGATTGTGGATAAAAGTATAAAAGTAATTTCCATCAATTTCCTTTATTAGATAAAACTACCTATCTTGACAACATGCACAAGTACATATTTTAGGGCAACTTATAACTCTTTGTGGGCAATGGGAAAAGGAAGCGGAACCCTCACTAGAATGCTCTGATTTTAAAAGAGTGGTCCTGTTACTTCTAATGGGACATAGATGACCATCAGAAAAAGTTTAGATACTTTTTAAGAGGATCAATGTTGTATTGCTCAAAGCACAGCTGAAATAGCTGTTGCATTTTTCTTACTGCTTTGACGGTTATTGAATGATCATACTTAAGAAAAAACTTAATACGTAGATTCATAAATTTATTTTGTTTGATAAAGTGGTGAATTAAATTGTCTTACTAAAAATTTCATGAGAGCAATGACCATATCATGTTCATTTTCGTGCCCTCGTAAAATCACGTAAAATCATGTTTGTTGAACTAAGCTCAATTTGCCTGTTTGGGGACCTCATTATAGGTCAACTGTCTTTTCTTTTTATATCTTCAGATTTAGCACAGTGTCTACCCCTAAATCAGGGTTGAATACATTCTTTTCAAAAATGATTAATGACCAAGTGTCTTAGCTACCCTATTAATAACAATACACTGAGCAACTCGCTGTACAATTACCTATTGATTATCACAATCAATGATATTATAGTAAGAGCTGTATCATGAAGAAAAACAAAATATTCAGAGATTCTTACAACTACTATTGAGGTTGTGCTAATCTTCTTTGACAAGGGATTAAAAAACTTCATTGGAAAAATCAGATATACGTTGAAATCAGAATTGGGGTCATTCAAGACAATGGAGAAGAGAAGTATAAGTCAGTGACTCATTAATCTTCTATTGTCCTTCATCATAGGAACATCATTGCAAATACTATTTACAATGAAAATATTAAAAATTGTGATATGTACACTTTGGAGGACTTTTTAAATCATTAGAAATGAGATATCCTGGGCTGAGCCCTGGTGGCGTAGTGGTTGTGCGTGGACTGCGGCCCACTGGGATGGAGGTTCAATTCCAGCAGTGGGGCTGGGCCTCCTACTCCCACAACCGGAGAGCAGTGATGCCCGCCTCCCACACACACAAAAAAAAAGAAATGAGATATCCTAAGTACCATATATATTCAAGTGTATGCCAACCCGAATATCAGTTGAGGCACCTAATTTTAACACAAAAACTGCATTAAAAATGTGCTGGAAGGTGGGCCAGTGGTGCACTATGGATCAGAAAATGTGTTGAAAAACTTGGCTTATACTCGAGTCTATATGGCATGTTTGGGTATTCACCTACCAAAAGCAATATATAGGATTATGTGATCTCTTCAATGTTTTTAATTACCCGAGATCCAAACAAGGTTCAAGAAAGTTGCTACTTCTAGGAAGAGTTGAGTACCTGAACACGTAGAGAATTCAAGGGAATTTGCTATTGTTAACTGTTCGGTTTATGCCTCGTGGTCAGGTAGAGATCTTTTTAGAAGAGGGTACTTTGGACCATAAAATCAGAAGCCTGAAGCAGGGGCATATGTATTATCAATATTTAAAATTTTCCTTTCTCAAAATACAACTAAATCACCACTATGTTTTCGATGTCTTTCAAGCAAAGACAGTGTATTCATTACAGCAGTTATCTTCTGTGAAGTGTTCTCAGTTAAAGGCAAAGAAAGTCTTTTAAAATAATTAACTATCATTTTTTCCTGCAGTTTAGAGTATCAGACCAGAAATTGAAATCAACTTTCCTGGAGTCATTGTAATCCAGGCCAGCATCAGGATTAATGTAGGAGTGCCTAACCTCAAATCGCTCCATGCCCCATTTCATATTATGTCGAATACAGAAAGCATCTGAAGCTTTTACGTTTGGTGGAAATTAACCTTTCCTGTTTTTCTGTATTTTTCTGTTCACCACCTAAACCATCTACTTTATCACTTCCCTATATGTAAATCAGGAGAGGTTCATGAGGCAGGAGTAAGCTTCTAAAAATCCCCGTGATTTAAATCAGCAAAGCAAGTGTTGTTTATCCCTCACAAGCTAATAGAAGTCCCACCCAGACCTGTGTTTTCTTAATCACTAGGGAAGACGAGGTAACATATTAAGTCATACACTGACTCTCATACATTCCATTTGGAGGTGACATATGCACATTTCATAGGCCACCTCAATTTAAAAAATGGCAGAGAAGTGCAATCATACCATATGGTCAGAAGGAGTTCTGGAATACCTGTCAACAGCTCAAGTGATTATCACAAGGTGTGTGTGTGTGTGTGTGTGTGTGTGTGTGTGTGTGTGTTTACATGTGCATGCACAAGTTTAAACTGTAACATACTTTGAATGACAATGTACTTTCTGCACATATTGAACCATAATATATGTCCAGAAAATTTTATAGAGCTTTATCATTTTCAAAATTAAACAAAATTAACCTTTTTCTATTAGTGTAGATACTCATAGATGAAATAAAATGACACAATTTTTAAAATATAAATTTTTGTCTCTACATTTAAGCAAATGCTTTTTCCAGAGTGCTTGATTTACCATCCTTTCATCTTTGCTTAGCCTGAACCATGTATTATAATCTCATGAGCTTCTTCTCATCCCTTTGTTCCTTCCCCTGACTCTTTGTCTTAAGCCAATTTAACATCTACACAGATATGTGTGGATTCATAGAATAAAATAAAAGGATAACATTTTATATCACCCATGTCCTTAGGGTCAGAGATGCCAATTTCTTCAGATTGTTGTTAACAATCTTGCATGAGTTAAGTGGGAAGTGCAAGCAATAGACAAATTAGGATTTTATAATGGCATTCTATGAATAAATGCTATTGCTTTTCCTTCTTCAGGTGTTTCATGATGTTGCTTACAAAGCTAAGGATCGGAATGACTTGGTTTCAGGAATTGATGAATTTCTAGATCAGGTTACTGTTCTGCCTCCTGGAGAATGGGACCCAAGCATCCGGATAGAACCTCCAAAAAACGTTCCTTCCCAGGTATGGCGATGTGAAAGCTCTTTGAAAATCCCATCATTTTGTTCTCTCTGATATATACATCCTAAAATAGTATAAATTTCAAAAAAATTTCAAATTTCTTCAGAAGAAAGCGTCTTTAAGTTATCATATTCATTGATCCTATGTGGCATACTTCATTGAACAATTTGATATTTTGATGGTGAACTATTAAAATCACTGATAGTGAAACAACCTATATGTCTGGAAAGATTTTAAACTCAAACTAAAATGATGGTATGCTGGAAAAGGATTAAAATTTTAATTAAAAATACATAATATGGCTCAAGATAAAACTCACTACTGTCCCCCTGTCACTTTGTGTGATGTATTGCATGAATTTAAATGGGCAAATCATTAGTGCCAATTACATTATGATTGGGAAGAATGTATAATTTTATATTTTTAGTACTTATCTGTGGGTATAGTAGAACAAGCGGGGATATTCCTGTAAAAATCCAGTATGTGGTGAGGGGAAAACGAGGGTGCATATTATGGTCCAAAGGTGTGGTACCCCAGAACGTTTTAGTATACTGGTACTATTTGGTTCAGAATAATTTTTTCTGGTTTTCCTCCTCTAAAAACTGGGTGTGTCTTATGGTCAGGTGCATCTTATAGTACAAAGAAAATACAGTATTTTCCTGGATGCTGTGCGTTTTACCATGGAAGGGCATTAGAGTTTATTAAAGTCTCTCTACCACTGACTGAAATGATAGTGCTTCCATCCCTTCACTCTATTAAAGTGGTGTCATATATTGAGTAAGGTGCTCTGATATCACTGTCAGGTAATCATTAGACTGTTCAGCATATTATTGGGAGTTCAAACTCAGTGGACGAAGGTGTCTAGTTCTGTAGAGAGTTACAAACCCCATAAAAGGACAATATAAGATTTGGAAATCCTATATAAGGGTGCTGTGAGTAGGACTGAATAAATGTCAATGCATTTGTTTTGTGATGTTGAACAATCTTGTATCTTGGAATAAATCCAACTTGACTATTACATGTAAAAAAATACAGTATGTATTTTAACAAAAAAGAAAGAAAGATTGCTGCTCTTGTTTGAGTTAATTTTATCAGTGGAATTATGATTTTGGTGAGAGTGGTGATCAACTGTGGATCAGATCCACTCTTCATATTGATGGCATAATTCCCACTGATTCATTTCTCACAGTCTTTCTGCTTTTATCTACTCAGCTTCACTTTTGGCTTCTATCCTATGGAGTCTAGATTAATTGCATTCCAGTTTTCCAGTTGAAATGACAGATGCCTTAGTCAACTGAGTATTGGACTTAGAGATGTGTGTGTGTTAGTCTGGGTTGACTAGAGAAACAAATTCATAGGCACTCATATGTGTGTAAGAAAGAGCTTTATATAAAAGAGCAATTGTACATTAAGAAAGCATGCGGCCCAGTCCAGATCAAGTCCATAAGTCTGATATTGGTCCATATGTCCAATACTAGTCCATATAGTTTCTCTTTAGACTCACATGACACATGCAATGTTGCCAAATGCAGGAAGATCCCAGGCTGGTGGGTGGAAAGTCTTGTGGATCCAGTGATGGTAGAAACATCTCACCGCTTCTCCAAATCTGCGGGCTCTAGCATAGCTCCATGTGTCTTGTCAGAAGGAATAGCTTGCAGGGAGTGAGCCTGTGTCCTGTCTCCAGCGAGATATTTATCTCCTGCATCTCTAAATGCAGTCTTCAAGCTGCGACTTGACTGACAGACTGCTCTCCACCCCTTCACTCTCAAATCTCAAATTGACAACAGATTGTGTAACTACTGCAATGTGCAAAAGAGCAGTTATATCACTAAACCTTGAAAAGATCATCTCTGTCCCACTATCAATCTAAAAATCACACAGGTACATCTCTTTATATTTTATTGTCACTTCATATTTATTCAATAGTATTTCTTTTGTTTGTCCAACAACTACTACTTTGCTATTATTTAGCTAAAACGGGATACTTTCAGTTACTTTTCTACTAAGATGAAGGAGTTGTTTAATGAAATATATAAGGGTTTGAAATTGTGCCATTTCTGCACTTATTTATGTTTTGCTACCATTTGTCTGTCAATGTGTCATGCAGCTGACTAAAAGAGACTCATATTTGTATCCATTACAAAGACTGCTCAAACTGGAGAACAATATCATTGACATTATTTGAACATAAAATTTTTTGAAGATCATTGAACAATGCTTGCAGTAGTACATTAACAGGGACCTGTCAAAAAAAATTCAAACAAACTTCAGAAGAGGACGCAAAACAAGGGATAAATAGAGAATTTCAGAAACATGTTTCCTTGTGTATCATTGACTTTGCAAATATACTTGATTGTATGGATCGTTAACAATTATGGATAATATTGAGAAGAATGAGAGTTCTATAACACTTCATTGGTTTCTGAGAAACATGTATATGGACCAAGAAATAGTCATATAAAGCTCAAAGGAATGCTTCGTGGCTTCAAATAAGGAAAACTGTGAGTCAAGGTTGTATCTGTTTACCATACCTATTAAATTTGTATGCTGAGCGGTAACAGGAGAAGCTGCCTCAGGATTGGAGGAGGGCTTATTAATAATCTCCAATATGCAGATGACATAACCCTGCTTGCTGAAAATAAGGAGAACGTGAGGTGCTTGTTGAGGAGGACCAAGGACTGCGGCTTCTGGTGTGGATTTCAGTTAAGTCCAATGGGATACATGAAGCTAGAGGCTAGGTGGTAGAAGGTGACATGGGCCAGTGTTGACATTCATTTGGTCTACTGTGCTAACAATTACAAATTAAAAAGAAATGATTTCATATCAGTTGAAGAGCAGCACAATATCTATTCTGAAATACAATAATGTCAGTGATAAGTTACTATCCGTGTGCCTGTAAAGAAGACCAGTTGCTACAACTATTACTCAGATTTTTACACCAACCAATAGACGGAGTGACTGAAGCTTTTTGACCAACCTCTCCTGTTCTATGAAATTAGTGTGACATGCAATGGAGATGTGTCCATGGTGATTGGAATATAAAAGTTGGAAACAAAGAAAAACAGTCAGCAGTTGGCATATATGGCATATATGGCATATGTGGTGATAGAAATGATACCAGAGATAGCATGATACAGTTTTGCAAAGCTAACAATGTATTCATTATACGTATTATTTTTACTAACAAAATAAATGGTAACTCTACCAGATGCAATACACAGAAATGAAACAACTGAAGGTAAGGTATATTGTCTATGAGAGTCAAGTTATGACTTAGGAGGTCATTTAAACAATAGATTTGACAAATTGAACACCGATGACCAATGGACGGGACAACTTACAGGATGACATCAAGAACATAATACATGAGGAAAGCAAAATGTCATTACAAAAGACAGAAGAGAAAGAAAAAACTAAAATGAATGTCAGAAGAGACTGTCAAACTTGCTTTGGAACAGAGCGTTGTTAACGCAAATGGAAGAAATGAGGAAGGAAAATAGCTAAGTATTTGTAAAGAGCAGCTCAAGAAGATAAAGTGTTACATATAATGAAATTTGCTAAGATCTGAATTTAAAACAATTTCCTAAGATCTGAATTTAAGAGCACTTGCTTCACATTTCACAAGTAAAAGAGCCAAGGGGGTGAGTCGAGGGTGTGGGGGTGTGGGTGGGAGTAAGCCTTGGTTCTAATATTGAAGGATGGAAAAATATTAAGTGACACCAGAAGTAGATGGACAGAATACACAGTCATTATACTAAAACTCATTTGCTAATCATTTGAGGAGGTGACATATAGCCAAGAACCAATGGTATTGAAGGAAGAAGTAAAAGTTGCACTGAAGGCATTAGCAATTGATGGCATACTGATTGAAATGCTTCAAGGAATGAATTCCAAGCTGGAAGTGCTCAGCCTTAAAGAAATATGCCAACTGACCAGAATAGACTTATTTATGCCCATTCTAGAGAAGGGTGACCTACAGAGTGCAGACATTATGTAGCCACATCATTAATACCACACACAACTGAAATTTTGCTGAAGATAAGTTTAAAACATTTACAGCAGTACATTGATAAGGAGTGCTAGAAAGCCAAGCCTGATTCAGAAGATGAGGGATATCATTGCCAATATTAGGTACATCTGTACTGAGATAGCAAATACCAGAAATAAGTAGTCTGTATTTTATTTGTCATGCAACATCATTCAACTATGTGTATCCTAACTATTATGGATAACATTGAGAAGAATGGGAATTCCAGAGCACTAAAGCACACTTATGTGACATCTGTAGATAGACTAGGAGCAGTTGTTTTTACACTAGGGGATATTGGATAGGGGAGTTGAATGTTAGGGTTATATCCTTTTACAAAATTAATTCAATCTATATGCTGAGTAAATAAGCCAAGAAATTGGACTATATGAAGATTATAGGATCAGGGTAGGAGGTAGGCTTATTCACAATGTGTGACGTGCAAATGACCGAACCTTGCTTGCTGAAAGTGAAGAGAATGCAAAATACTGCAAGGAGGAGTCTACAGTCTTTGGTAAGCATTATACCTCAACACAAAGATCTGGATGAATCTTATTCATAGCTGCATGAATAAGCAATATCATGACAAACTGCAAGATTGAAGTTAACATTTTCTTAACTTGGGTGTCCATTCAACTCTGATGAAAGCAAACGATGTATTGCAAAAATCGGCAAAAGACCTCTTTGAAGATGTCAGTTTGAGAGCAAAGGTGTGCTTGACAAAAGTCATGATATTTTAATGGCCTTAAATGTAAATAATAGGCAAGGATGAATGAAGAAAGAATGATGCCTTTGAATTATGGTGTTGGCCAGGAATATTGACTATTCCATGATAGATTGACATAGTAGCTGCCATAATAGACCCAATCCATAGCAAGGATTGTGAGGACCATTCAGAAACAAGTAGTGTTTTGTTCTGTTGTCATATAGGGGTAACATTAAGTTGGAATCCACTTGACAGAACCTAACAATAGCATTCCTTTTTGCACTTTTGATGTTATAAAAGGTAAAATAATAAGTGATCACTAATTATCAGTCTTTAGAGAAATTCAGTAAAAATATTGGTACACCAGAAAACTAAAAATTAGCTGCTATCAATCAGTTCAAGTATTTTTCCCTTTATTATGCTTTTTGATATTCTGGAGCAAACAGACATCCTAAGACTGACTTCTGGTTGTCTGTAAGGTCAGAACTAATTTCATAATATTGTTAAAATATTATTAACATGGAATTCATTTAAAGTCAAGTATTTCTTATAATATATTATCTTACAGAAATGTATCTTGGGGGTCAAACTGAAGCATGGAAACTCTATGTTTTTCTCAAATTGTTTTTTATGAGACCTTTTAAATTAAAATTTATTACTGAAGTTTGTATTTTGGGATGCAAAAGTAAATGTAGCATTCTTTTAAGAATCAAGACGTGGGTTCAGGCAATAATTTTTGTATGACTTTGAGAAAATGCCTTAATTTCTCTGTGCTAATTTTATATCAGAGCTGCCCAAGAGAAAGTTCTTAAACAATAGCAATTTCCTGTGTCTACTCTGTCTCATAATCCAACCCACCATTCAGCACTTAGAATGTGGCTAGTGTAACCAATCAACTGAATTTTCAAGTTTACTTAATGGAGTTCATTTTAAATTTATGTGGCCACATGTACTTAGTAGCTTTCATATTGGACATATTGTGATGAGTTTAAATGAGATACCTTATGTTTCCTTAGATGTTAATATTCCAAATGATGAATGCCATATTGAATTATAGGTATTATAAAGCCATTTTCCTTTAAAAATGGAATGGGATCAATTAAAGCATACTAAGTACCATGAGTTCATACTCACTTTCTGTGGAATAATTATGGTTTTTATTCTTCTGAATGTAGACAGCACACCCATGATCTCTCTTTTTTTAAAAATTTTAAAATGATGATAATGGTTTATTTTTCTTTTTACTTTCAATCATTTTATTGGGGGCTTTTACAGCTCTTTAAAAATCATTTTATTGGGGGCTCTTAGAGCTCTCATAACAATCCATAAACCTATTGTGTCAAGCACATTTGTACATATGTTGCAATCATCCTTTTAAAAATATTTCCTTTCTACTTGGGTCCTTGGTATCAGCTCCTCCTTTTTTTTTTCTCCCTCCCCTATCCTCCCACCCTCAGGAACCCTTGATCAATGCTAATTTTTTCATATCTTCCACCATCTGATGGCTCTCTTCGTCCATGTTTCTGTTATTTGTCACCCTGTAAGGGAGGGGCGATAGATGATGATCATTGCAATTGGTTCCCCTTTTCTCCCTCCACCTTCCTGTACCCTCATGCTATCGCTGTTCTTGAAGTTTTTATCTGCTGTGGATTCTGTGTGTTGAGAGCTCTTATCTGTACCAGAGTACACCCTCTGGCCTAGCAGTATTTGTAAGGAAGAATGGGGGTCCTGATAGTGAGGGGGAAGGATTAAAGAACTCGAGGAAATGTATGTTTCTTCAGTGCTATACTGCATCCTGGCTGGCTTATTTCTTCATTGTGACCCTTCTGTGAGGGGATGTTTACAGATGGGCTTTGGGTTTTCACTCCACAACCCCTCATTTGCATCAATATGATTGGGATTTTTATTTGGGGAGGGGGTCCTCATGATGCCTGACGCCTGATCCTCAGGATCCCCCAGGATCCCACCCACCATCTTAAATAATTTCCCTTTGAGGTAAGAATAATCTGTTACTTCATTAGAAACTCTGAAAAGATTCATGTAAGAACTCCTTATGATCATACCCTGTTTATGATCTCAACTTCTTTGCTCTTCTTTCATGCCATGTAGTTACTAATCAAACCACAGCCCTGTGGGAATTCCACTCTTCCCTCTGCATTTGCATTGATGGCACGGAGGGAAAACATTCACATAATCACACTGACTGGCTCACATAAAATCAAGACCACAAAGCTCAAGTGGGCCATGCTTCCTTTGTCCAATCACTAGATGTCTATTTCAGATCTCTGCTCTCAAGCCTTCAACACATCCTTTCTGCTCCTCAGTTTCTGAAGCCGATCTGTTTCCTAGGTCTCCTGAGACATTTGAAAAGATCACAAGGAAATATCCTCATCTGCCTACCAATCGCACCTGCACTCATATACTCTATCATATCATTTATTACTATTGATGATATGAAATCACTTTTGTACACATCCTACGTCATCAGTCTTTTGTTCTGTACTGGATTGTCTTCATTAGCCTAAAACCAGCCATTGTGTCTCTTGTCTTAAAACAGCTGCAAATTGCAAATTAAATTGTACCATCTCCTGTCACCTTGTAAGCCACCTTATTCCCATCATGTTTTCTCTCTGTTTCATTGTCTCGCTTCATTTTTCTTTATGGCTCCTGTCTCCACCTGACCTCCTCGGTTTATTGTCTGTCTCCACTGACAGAATGCCATTCGGACTTAATTTTCTATTTCCAACGTCCCTATCAATGAATGACACACACTAAGCACCTCATAAATTAATAAATACATGTGTATCACTTTATTTGATTTTCAGCTATATTATGAGGTACTGTTATTATCTCAAGTGGACAGGGAACATTTTAGGAAGCTACATAACATTGCAATGGTCATGTATCAAACAGGGATGATGCTTGATGCATGACAGTAAAGAGAAGACATTGTTTTTGTTGCTTGCCATTCATTAGAGCTTGAAATCTAATGAACTTCCCTTAGGAAAAGAGGAAGATTCCTGCTGTACCAAATGGAACAGCTGCTCATGGGGAAGCTGAGCCCCATGGAGGACACAGTGGCCCTGAACTCCAACGAACAGGAAGGTGAGTGCGGAAGAAAATACAAAAAACATGTTTAAGGAAATTTAAAGGACATATGAATACTACTTTTCTCATCTGTCAGAAATTGCTGTGTTGAGATATAATTTGTGTTGTATTTCTAATATTTGTACTTTGGAAGTGAAAATGCTTTCTCGTTTGACTGCTCTGGAATGACTGATGATTGTCACCCTTGGGAAACTAGATTTGTGAACAGGCCATTATATTTTATTGTACTGAGTCTTTCATGCTGCTGAGTATAAAACGCATTCACAGATTATTAGAGTAAATAAGAAAACTGTCAGCTGACTTATTCAGAATACCTGTTGAAAGATTTAAATTTAAGATGAAAATAAAAACAGACACCAAGAACGCTTGTAGTGCATATCTGTTTAAATGCAAGGAGGAAAATATATAATGATATTTTTATTAATATGACTGAATTGGGAAGAGCTATATGATTTATTTTTCTAATCACACATTTTTGAAGAGATGAAAGCTTCAATTTATTTCTTAAAATGGTTCTTCATGGTGTTTTCTTTTTTGACAGCTTGTCTCTCTACAAGCAATGTGTGAGCAGAAAATCAGAAATTCCTGGGTGGGTCCCTCTTCAGGGAATATGTGTGCACAGCCTCCATTACAGCAGAAGGCGAATGCACAAGCTTCGCAGGACCAGTGCTTCCCTCCCCCGGCGGTTGTTATTATTATCATTATGATCCCTGCTGTGTACACTGCCTGCTAAGCTAACCTCCTTATTCCCTGGCACTCCAGGGCATTGGCATCATCCTGTGTTCTTCCCCCTTCCCTGTTTTGGCCTTGAGGAAATGCCCTTTAACATCTCCCCCAGGCTCCATAACTAATTTGAAAGAGTTCTCCTTTTTTCATTTTCCCTCCACTGGAAATTTTGTTGCTCATTTGTTCGCGCTCCTATTTCCAAAAGTGGTCCTTTTGGGGGGTGGTTCTCTCTTTTTTTTTTTTCCTGGTGTTAATTGTACCACATAACTGCTTTTTTTCCTCTTTCCTTTTCTCCCAAAGTTCACTTTTCCTTACTGCTTCCTCAATCCTCCCAGGTCACCAATATCCAGTCTCTTCGCTTCTTCCGAGTTCTGCCACAGATTCTGTTGCAGACTTGTTTGAACCATCCGCTACTCACCTGTTCTCCTGGAGTTGCTGGAGTACACCTGGGCTGCTCTTGCACTGTTCTCTGAAAAGAACTCCCACTTCTGGATTTAAGTTCTCACTGCTAAAAGCACAAGTATTGCACACTACTAGAGCAGTTATTCAGATGAATGTATGTTCCAATAAGTCATTAACTAGAAAGCAGTGGTCTAGCGTAAAGTGGTATCTGATGCTAAATATGGATTATGAATTAATACTTCATAACCATCTTCAATTGCTTTGGGGGTTAGGTGAGGTACAAGGAAAAGAGTTGAAAGGAGTCAACAGAGAGACTTTTGAATTGTGCCTATGACTAAGTTAACAAGCCATTCAGAATGATTTCCAAGGAAATAGGTGCTTTCCTTTTTTTTTTCTTTTTATCAAAATAGATAGAAGGACATAAGTTAGTCTTTGTGGGTATGTGAATTTTACAGGTACTCTGCGGTATCAATTTCCTGTTTTTCAATGGTAATTTTATTTCTTTCAACACTTTCCTATTCCCCATAGGAAAGCAGTGATTGGGCACTCCTGTCATAGACAGATAGTTATTTCTATGTTACCATTATGCTGACAGGGGCAGTAGTTACTTGTCAGTCTGCTAATACACGGTCAGCGTTCAAAACCACCAGCTCCTCTGTGGGAGAAAGATGAGGCTTTCTGCTCCCAGACAGAGTGAAAACCTGCAACACGCTGAAGAGCAGTTCTCCTCTGCCCTCCACGGTTCCTATGAGTCAGAATTAACTGATGACTGTGAGTTTGTTACGGCTATGGAACCCTATAGGTTCAAACTCACCAGCCCATGCACAGGAGACAGCTGAGGCTGTGTGTTCCTACAAAGATATACATTCTTGGAAACGTAAAGGAACAGCTCCACCCTGTCTTATAGGATTACTATGAAGTGATTAGAGCACAGTGAGTTGACTTTTATTATGCCTAGATTAAGTTACTCAAACGATAGGTAACATTTTTAGTCATATTGAATAGTCTCAACATTCTCATAGGCAACGAAAAGCAGAAAATAATATTTTGTAGAGTGGTTATTAAACTTCCAAATTATTGAAATAACAAAAGTTTCATATTTTATATCTCCAAGCGTAGTCAGCATATACTCATTAGCCTTCATGTAGGAACTCAGTCATCATCTGACTCATTTTGAATAGCTTTTTAATTCCACAGACTTTTTGAAGCTAAATACTACATTTGCATATTATTAGTAAACATTCAAAGAATAAGAATACCTGTTTATCAATGCTCTCATATTCTCAGAAAATTTTAGCAGAATTTCATGATTAAATATTCCCCACCCCACACTCACCCCTGCAGCCAAACAATCCGCTTTCAGATATGCCTATGTGAGTTTGGGGATATCTATTGGGCATAAATGAGTTTATGCCAAGTAAGGTGATTAAGAAGGTGTTAGACTTTAGTGGTCCAGACTCACCAGACCCTCTGTGATGTTATTTGCTCCCAGAAAGATGGACAGTCTCAAACTAAACCTATGTAGGGCTGCTATGAGTTGACAATGGCTTAACTGGAGTGATAGTTCTTGGGTTGAGTGGCAATGTGATTGAAATGCTTGGTTGCTAACAAAAAGGTCAGTGGTTTGAATCCACTAGCTGTTTTGTTGAAGAAAGATGTGGCAGTGTGCTTAGGAAGACATGTGAAGCCTTGGGACCTTCTTGGGACAGTTCTCTTCTGTCCTCTGGATATGTCTGAGTCAGGAGAGTAGCTGTAGTGAGTAACAGTAGTACTGGGTAGCAGTTAAGGCCTTGAGTCAGATGCATTGGTTGCTCTGGGAAAGCACCATCTGCTCTGAGAGAGAAAGAGGTACAGGTTGCTTTCTTAAAGATGACAGCCTTGAAAACCTTGGACTGTAGGGTCACAAGGAGTGGAGTCCACTCTGTTTTTGGAATATCATTATGTTCTAGCTAAGGATTGACATTGGGATATGTTTAGGGGATAGGGCATCAAAATGGTATTTATACAGTTTGGTTATTATAGCCCCCCTCTTCAACCCAAATCCTCCGTGCGATTTCAACTCGGTGGGGCTATGGATTAGGCATTGGACTACTAAACCATCTCTCTGCTCTTGTGAAGAGTTAAAGCTTCAGAAATCTATGTAGGGTTAGTATGAATTGAACTTGACTGACAGTTGGTTTTTTATGGCACCCCTAAAAATTAAAATGGCCCTGGAATCTGCCTGCCAATATTATGTATGTACTGTCTACACCTTCACCCATAAAGTCATGTAGATGTCTGCCTGGAACAGTCTGGTGAGAATATTTCTTTTGAGAAAGGTACAAGAGCGGGAAGTAGCCAACTGGAATCATGATTGCATCTTGCCTTCCAGGGGTGTAGAGTGTCACCAGTTGAACTGCCAACCACAAATTCAGCAGTTCAAAACCACCAGACTCTCTTCAGGGAAAGACACAGTTTTTGATGCCCACAAAACATTATGACACGCAAGGGCAGTTCTACTCTGTCCTACAGGGAAGCTGTGAGTCAAACTTGATGTCAGTGAGTGGGCTTCTCTCTAGGATAATGGTCAGTTGGCTTATACAAAGGCAGTTTATTACACCTCACCCCTTGTTTTATAATGCTAAAGGGAACATAAACAATTGGAGGATGGTGGGCCTGAGTTTTGGAGAGTTGAATAAGCCTTGTTTGAGAGAACCTGAGCCTTTGGTTACTGACACAATTTGTGAGGAACTAAGGAAACACAATGATGCTATGCTGCCCCTGCAGATCATGATAGACAATGCCACAGGTAAACGAGTCTTCACTCTTCTGATGGAAAACGTGCTCTGGAACTGGGCCACAGTGCAAGTGAGTGTTTTGATTTCTGTACCTTGTATATTTGGATTTCATTATTGTGCTTTCCCCCTCCCCCGCCTTAGGATTTTTGGGGGACTTATATTAGATATCAAAAGAAAAGCACCATACTTCTGGAGTGACTTCCGAGATGCCTTCAGCCTGCAGTGCTTAGCGTCTTTTCTATTTCTCTACTGCGCGTGTATGTCTCCTGTCATCACGTTCGGAGGACTGCTGGGAGAAGCGACTGAAGGTCGTATAGTATGTATTCTATTTTGCTCTGAACTTTCAAACGCAACCAATTTTTGAGATCCACAGTTAGATAAGTGAGCCTTTCCATTTGGATTCTTCAAGGAAGAGACAATTGATGGTTGATGTCTGGTCTGGTGGATGAACTTCCATAGAGATTTCCAGGACAGCTAGTGAATTTGACAATCTGAGAGCTGAAGCGCTCCAAACAAGTTGTTTTGAGTCTTGCACAGGCTTCTGTGTGCTTTCTCTGATCCTTCCTATGCATATATAGCAGGCTTCTGCCCAGGGACTTCTCCTGATATATTTAAGCTCTCAATAGGGCAGCAGGAACGTGAAATAAGGAAGGTGGAGGGGGTACAGCCCCGTGCTCTACATTTATTTTTTTCTATTGCTCTCACTCATTTTATCATTTTCATACTCCATGTCCTACCAGAAGTTGCTACGCTATTCACGTGTGCCTGCATTTAAAACATTTTCTCGCTAGTTGTAATGGTTGAGTGTACAGCTTAAGTGATGGAACCATTTATATTTCTCTATAGAGTGCAATTGAATCTCTCTTTGGAGCATCCATGACTGGGATAGCGTATTCTCTCTTTGGTGGACAGCCTCTCACCATTTTAGGAAGTACAGGACCAGTGTTGGTGTTTGAAAAGATTTTGTTTAAGTTCTGCAAGTAAGTGTGATCCACTTTTGACCTTTAGTCCCTTTCTATATCCCGTTACTGTGTTTCGACTTCCTGACATTGCATTTGCAGTTCTGGGAGAGGAGAAAATGTCTCGTTTGATTCAAATGGACATTTTTGCTTCTCCATGGAAACAGAGGGAAAGTATTGGTGTGTACTCCTATGCAATATTTATGAAAAGGAAATTAAGTTCCAAGCACTGAAACACTCCTTTTGTGTTTTTTCCCTCCTCTTAGATGTTCCCTATAGACAAGATCTTGAGTTTAGTGACTTGTGGAACATGAAGCTTTAATTTTTTTTAACTTCATACATTAGGCTTGTTTCCACTTATTAAAAATGGTGGGAAGCTACTAAGTGACTCTCTCTCTCTCTCTCTCTCTCTCTCTCTCTCTCCTTCCCTTTGCCTCTTCATAGAGAATATGGGTTGTCCTACCTATCTCTAAGGGCCAGTATTGGACTTTGGACTGCAACACTGTGTATCATACTTGTGGCCACTGATGCAAGCTCGCTTGTCTGCTATATCACCCGGTTTACTGAAGAAGCTTTTGCTTCTCTCATTTGCATCATTTTCATTTATGAGGCCCTGGAGAAGTTGTTTGACCTCAGTGAATCATATCCAATCAACATGCATAATGATTTGAATCTGCTGACACAATACTCGTAAGTACCATGTCCCCTGTTGGCTTCTGGGCTATTCTTTTTTTTTGTTTGTTTGTTTTGGGGGCATCACTGCCCTCTGGTGGTGGGAGTAGGAGGCCCAGCCTTGCTGCTGGATTTGAACCTCCAACCCAGTGGGCCGCAGTCCCGCGCACAACCACTATGCCACTGGGACTCAGCCCACTGGGCTATTCTTTTTATGAACATTGCGATTGTTATCAGAACAACAAGGAACTCAGTGAACAGATAGAGTACCTTAAATTGATTCATGACCTAACTCACAGACTCACAGAGTTGAATTTTACAGTAATCTCAACAGCCACTCATGCGCTCCTTGAGTTCCCCTTATAGCATCACTGCCAAGAATATCTCTGTGAAGTTCTATTTCCTGAATCTTCACGAAAGTCAGGAGATAGGGAATCAAGGTCAACTTTACTATCCAGGGATTTTATTTAGTCAACATTTTTATTATTTTGCTTTTCCTTTAGGGTATTTTTAATTTGTAATAATCCAAACAGATTTAGTGGTAAAAGGTTAAAGGTATATGTTGAGAGCAAATAGGTAATATAATTTCACTGGTTTGAAATTATGTAAGTTTGGTGTTTGAAAATTTGATTATAAAGTAGATTAAATCACTGAATTGCCATTTAATTTTGCTTTTAGAAGTTATAACATTTATGATGGAGGTACTCAGATATTACTCTTTGCAGGTGATATTAAAAGTTTTGGATTATTGATGGATTAGATTACTAGGTTTGGTAAACTAGGAATTTGAAATGTCTCGATGTCTGCAGTGCAATTTTAGCCATTAAAAAAATTCTTTTCTGTGATCTAATTATTAACATTTCATTGCATTTATGTATATACTTGAGAGAACAAATATTTGAAGTAATAGGTCCTTTAAGTATCAGTTATACATGATAGTGTATACAGGATATACAGAAAATACAGGAAAGAATTAATAGGCAAAGGATATTTACAGAGGTCTAAATACAGGCATGCACAAATGTAAAGATGTTTATATGCTGTATAAAATAGGGAAATAGATATATATTTGTATATTAAGCATTAAGGTAGCAGATGGACATTTGGGCCTCTACTCAACACTTTGTTTTAATAATCCGGCATTCTCTGATGCTCACCTTTCAACACAATTATTGAAGACAAAATGGGTGCATAAGCAAATGTGATGAAGAAAGCTGATAGTGCTCGGCTATCAAAAGATAATGCATTTGGTGCCTTAAAGTCTTGAAGATAAACAAGTGATCATCTAGCTCAGAAGCAACAAAGCCCACATGGAAGAAACACACCAGCCAATGTGATCATAAGATGTGGATGGGATCAATTCCCAGGCATCAAAGATCCAGAACAAAGAGTGAATCAGGGGGACTGCAGAGTGGGTCTCCACCCAAAGCCCATATGTAGATAATTGGACATCCCCTTACAGAAGGGCCATAAGAAAGAGATGAGCCAATCAGAGAGCAGTATAGCATTGAGGAGACATACCACTTTTCTTTAGTTCTTTAATGCTCCTCCCCTCCTACCATGACCCAACCTTACCTAAACTAATCTGCCTAGAGCATAGTATGCACCATTGTACAGATAAGAAAGAGTTCAAAACACAGGGAAGCCAGAACAGATAACTCCCTCAGGACCAAAAATGAAAGCAGAGGTATCAGGAGGGTAAGGGAAATGTGGTGGGAAGAAAGGGGAAACCCTTCACAATCACAATGATCTATATATAAAATTCCTTCCCAGGGGAATGGACAATAGAAAAGTAGGTGAAGGAAGACAGTGATCAGTGTAAGACATGAAAAAATTTTAATGAATTATCAAGGGTTCATCAGGAAGATCATGAGGGGGGAGATGTGGAGTTGATATCAAGGGTTAAAGTAAAAAGAAATGTTCTGAAAATGACGATGGTAACATGTACACAAATGTGCTTGACACAATGAATGATGTATAGATTGTATGAAGAAAATATAATAAAATGATTTTTAAAAGAGAATCAGTTTTAACCTCTGTATCTTTAAATGACTGAAATATGACCTTAAGCTCTTTGGAGGTTTATATCTTTGTTTACTATTAGAAGACATTCTCTGTCCTGTTTTAAGTCTCAAAGTAGGGGTCTGTATAAGCTAAGAGTAAAACAAGGAAATGTTGAAGTGATTGAAAGCAAAATAATGTTGTGCTATAGTTTTCTCGAGAAGGATTATGAATTGATATTTAAAATAGCATGGTGTTTAGTATTTTGATGTGTATGTGTCTTTTAGAGATAGTTTTAAAGAGGACTCTTATGTTTTGGGACAAGAAAGGTAAAAATGGGAATACAAAATAGCTTTTCCAATAAAATAAATGATGAGGTTGTGGTAAACAAAATTATGAAGAGCATGAATATGAGTGTCAGGATCATTCAGTAGGCACCCAGGTGAGCAGAGAAGCTTAGCCAGAATGAGGGAGGATAGCAGTGACAGGTAGCAACAAAGCATCAACAGAAATTAGAAAGGTGCTGAGGAATAGAGACAGAGAGAGAAGTGTTTCAAACGGAGGGAACGGCCAAGTCACAGATATAAGAGACTAGCTCGTGATGTGAAAGATTTGTTCAGAGTCACATAGAAAGTTAATGGTGACACAACAAATCAAACCAATGCAATATGTCACTAATGTGGTTTTCATTACACCACTGAACAAAAACAAGCTCGCCGAAAGAAAAGGTTTAGAACAAATAGCATAAGTTTTGTATATATATATATATATATATGAAATGGCAGAATATTTACATATTGCTGATTCTTCCAGCTACATCCTCCTCATCTTTGGTTGTAGTTTCTTCGGCATCTCAAGGGTGAGAATCACAACCTGCTCCAGTAGCTTGGAACAAAAGATCAGAGAAACGATGACTGAGCTCTGATTGTGCACACAGCCTGAAGGTAGAAGAAAAACAGAAACACAATCAGCCCATAGATAAAAGCTGAAAAAGAGACATGAGAAGTAGATATCAAGGGACCCCAAAAAAAATGTATGAAGAACTCTTTAGTGAGGAAAATGGCTTAGAGACCAAGTTGATTGGAAGTAACTTTAAAAGAGATAATAGTTAACATTTGAGCTGAGCCCCGGTGGCATAGTGGTTGTGTGCGGGACTGCAGCCCACAGGGTTGGCAGTTCAAATCCAGCAGCAGCTCTCCGGGAGCAAGGCTGGACTTCCTACTCCCACGGTGGCAGTGATGCAAAAAAACCCAACAAAACAAAGTTAGCATTTGGAATTGCTTTGAGTCAGTTGGAGAAGGAAAAAAATCACATCAGACATAACTGATTAGAAAATGCAGAAAATGTGTCCAAGGGGTGAAGCTGGGGGAAGGCTGGTGGAGAGAACAAAGCAGACTAATTTGTGATAGAGAAGAGCCATGCGAGTTTGAATGAGATTAGAGCCCTGGAGACAGGGAAGGTAAACCTGAGATTGCAATCTCCCAGGAGTCAGAAAGGGATGAGATCAGGACAAAGAGTGAGGTTAATTAAATGGACTTCTCAGGCACACGCTCAGAGGATGATCTGAGAGCAAAACTAGCTTCGTGCGCCCCCGATCCCTGCCTGTCACGGGAACCAAGAGCAGCACAGGTCCAGACTTCCTTAATGTTTAGAACTCCGATTTTTAAGCAGTGATAACACAAGGGTAATTGCTTTGATAGCTGTGTATCAGAAGCCTAATCATTTGAAGGCTGAGCACAAGTGTGTGCTAATCACTGCGTTCCCTTGCTGGCATGTTTGTCTCAGCCTGTAACGGGGCATGTAGAAGGGATGGAAAGATGGGCTCATCACCCTCACATCGCTCTACACAGGAAGGCCTTAGAGCCGTTTGGTGTAGGGAATGTGGGCAACAACAACAGGATGAGAGTCTCCCTAGGGAATAGAGTACTGACCGGAGACCTTTGGACATTGGTTTTCCCTTTAGATTTTGTACCTGGATTCTCAGCCTTTCTGTGCCACACACATTTCTAATCAGGTACTGCTATTACTTGCTTTCTGGAGAAACAAATCTGATCTTTGTTGCTAAAGGTAAAATGCATATATTTACTCATATGCGTCAATCGTGCACTTAAAAATGGCAGTTATTATTATTAACACGAACTTCTGCTTTGATGCATTGTACCATCTCAGACTTTCAATATCTGTAGGAGATTGGTTCCACAATGCCTGTGGATATCAAATAACCTGTGGATGATTAGATCTCTTATGGAAAATGATGTATTGCAAATAACCTACATATATGCTCCCATATACTGTAAGTTATCTATACTTATAATACATTGTAGTGCATTGTAAATGCCAAATAACTAGCACTCTGTTCTTTATTGGGAGAAAGATGAGACATTCTATTCCCATAAGGAATTACAGTCTCAGAAACCCACAGGGGCAAGTCTTCCCTGTCCGATAGGTTTGCTGTGAGTTGAATCAACCTAATGACCATGACTTTGAGTGAGAGCCTCTCTTTTAACTTTTTTTTTATAGGCATCACTGTCCTCAGGTGGTGGGAGTAGAAGGCCCAGCCTTTGCTCCTGGGAGCCGGAATTGAACCTCCATCCCAGTGGGCTGCAGTCCTGCGCACAACCACTACGCCACCGGGGCTCAGCCTCTTTTAATTTTTGAGAAATTAATTTAACCATATAATTGCTCTCCCAAACTCCAATATATTTCTAAGTTTTATTTACATATAATTCACATATACAGTTCAATTAGATTAAGAAGAATTGTACATTCCACACATAATATTTTCAACCTGGGGCTGGTTGGGTCTGTAGATAAGGAGCGTTCATATATGGAGGGCTTACTCTGTTTCATTATATCCACCTGGCTCTTTGGGTTGGCTTTTTGTCCTTGAGATCTCTTCACACCAAGCAATTTTAAAAGGCCATCATTAAAAAAAAGCCACATTTGGGCTGAGCCCTGGTGGCGTAGTGGTTGTGCGCGGGACTGCGGCCCACTGGGTTGGAGGTTCAAATCCAACAGCAAGGCTGGGCCTCCTACTCCCACCACCAGAGGGCAGTGATGCCCCCGCCTCCTCTCCCAAAAACCAAAAAACAAAATGCCACTATTGATAATGCCCACCTAACTTTTCCAAGTCAGCTGTGATTGGTTACATGCTCTCAAAGGAACTTTTAAGATAAAATTCTTAGAAAATGTTACAACTCTACCAGAGATTACTATCTTTTCAAATAAAATATGCCGCTTCTGCTACCCAATTTGTTCTGATGGAAGATTTTAGGGAAAAGGTATCAATCATATTGGTGATCTGTATTTCAGAAATGCTTTACCTGGGTTTTCCATATTCAGACTGCCTTCCCTTCATAGTTTTGTCAACTAAGTATCAACATGTCTTGAATGGTTCCGACTATCTTAGTTTCTCTAGCTCTCCAGTCCACTAATGTAATAATATGTAGACCTTACATTTGAAGCTAGGAACTTTTTTGTATTGTGCCAAGAGCAAGAGTCAAGATCATCGGTTTAACTTTGAGAATATATTCATTATGCAAGGCAATCAAATGGAATATGTCAAGTTAGCAATAAGGAATGTGTTTGTGGGAATGCTTCTTTCTTAGTTACTTTGATTTTTTTTAAATGGCAAAAATAGAGTAAAGTTTTCTGCTTGTGTCAGATGAAATGTTCCCTTACTGTATAATAATTATGTAAAACTTGAAAGAAAACTGACTAAAGAAAGATTAGGGTTGTATAGTTATTAATTCTCTGCAGTTGGATAGATCACAACGAAGAGTAGGGTCTGAGTCTTACTCTGTTTTTCCAATATTAGCAAACTGGTGTTAAATAAAAGATCCTAAACTGCTGACAGTTAAGTTCACCTAGCAGCTCTACCAAGTGACAAAAAAAAAAAAAATGGATCTGATGGTGTCCTGTCAAGCCTTTGCTCAGGTTAAAATTTGGAAGGTCAGGGGGGATCGAAAAGAAGGAGGCATGGAGATGGTAAAACAGGGAGGAAGTGGACTCTTGTAGTAGGAGGATTGCAATCCTTGTTACAATTTAAAATGTGTGCTCCTTGTAGAAAGGGAAATCAGTTTGCTTCGTGGGCTTTACTCAACTCAATAAAAGGTTGCAAAAAAGCAAAGAACACAACATCTTCGACAACCCCATGGGATAGTTCTGCTCTGTCACATGGTGGTCCCTATGAATTGGGATAGACTCACACCATCTAATAGCAAGAGTTACCATATTTTTTTCAGACCATAAGACACACTTTTCCAACTCAGCTGTGATTGGTTACATGCTCTCAAAGAAATTTTTAAGATAAAATTCCTAGAAAATGTTACAACTCTATCGGAGATTGCTATCTTTTCAAATAAAATATGCCTCTTCTGCCACCCAATTTGTTCTGATGGAAGATCTTAGGGAAAAGTGTGTGTGTGTGGGGGGGACAGGTGCGGATGAGGCATGTTTTATGGACTGAAGGTGTGGTACCCCAGAACATTTTAGTATACTGGAACTATTTGGTTCAGAATTTTTTTTTCTTGTTTTCCTGCTCTAAAAACTGGGTGGGTTTTATAGTCAGGTGCATCTTTTTTTTTTTTTTTGGAGGGGCATCACTGCCTCTGGTGGTTGTGGGCCAGGTGCCTCTTATGGTCCACAAAATATAGTAAATAAAATCTAACACTTAACCAAAGTGTTTGAACTACAAAGTTATGGTAGTGTTGTTTTTTCTTGTCTTACATCTTTTTGTTGTTTTCTCCTTTACAGAGTCTTTGTGTACAACCCAGCACAGTAATGTGTTCTAAATAAAAACTGTTTTCTGACTAACATGTTCCCAGAAGACCCTCCTCTTCCTCATCTCAGACTCGATGTACATTTTCTTTAAAGTAGAAAACATGTTGCAATACTACCCCCTGAGGTGTCTCCAACAGTCCTCTAGGCATAGCTGAATCCTGTTGTTAGGAAATAGGGCCATGCAATAGCTAAGCCTTAAACCCCAGCATCTCCACAGGACAAAGGCTATACGTTCCACTTCTGTAAACACTTGTCTCAGAAACCCACCGGGATTGTGATGAGACACCATTGACTCCATGGCAGTGTGTTTTTTCCTTCTCTTCAGATCCACTGTCAGCTACCATTTGTTCCATCTGATGATAGTTTTCAAGATCTTGAACAGAATTATTTTTCACACTTTCTTGTCAAGTAACCCTGAAAAGATAGCAGTTTGCATGAATGTTCAATGGGGTGTGGGAAGTGCCCAGCAGGAACTGATGGCTTCTGCCTGACAGGAGCATGACTGACCACATGTGGCAGTATGTAGACTACGCAACAGTTCACCTTCATGAGATGTTCTGCCCATTCTCAGAAAGTTCCTAATCTTTGAAATGATGGCTTCCTTTCAATTCTTTCCCTAACTTGACCTAGATTTAAAGATACATTCCAAATAATTTATAATAAACATAGCAATATTTTAATTTACTACAAAATCCTGTGTGGACACTGTGATAATATAATATGCCAGAGGGGAAAAAAATATATGCCAGAGAAGTTACCCGTGTGGGTAGATAGTGTTGTATCAGGAGTTCATACTCTTGGAGGGGTCAGCTTACATTAAAACAGGGTCCTATATTCCTGAAGTAGCTACAAAAAAGGCATTACTGCTGGATGCCAGAAATATACTCTCATTAGTGAAATTAGTGAATCTTTCAAACAAGATGAAGTAAAAGAACCTAAAATACCAGAGAGCTGGAGCCTCCATGAGCTGAACAATCAGTTATAAACATATTTGGGTCTAGTGAATGGTCTGAAATGTAATTCACTATTTTAAAAATCAGTTAAAAGACAAATGTTCTTACCTTTACTCTCCAATAATGCTCCACGCCCCCAACACACACACACACACACACGTAAGTAAAACTTAAAAGCTAATAGGATTCCTGTTCATATATGCATAAGCTTATTTCAAACAAAATATCTCTTTAGTCAGCAGATCACTGGAGACAAATTCTCTCAGTATGAAGAAGTATATTTGTTTCAGAAGGCTCATTGGTTTTTAAAATTATGGCACTTGTTTTATGTTCTATGCCCACTTAAAAAGGAAAAAAACATCAATATGAAAGCTCTTATTCAGTGAGCTCACAGAAATGTTCTGAATTTTCCATGGAATATTTTCCCCCTCTGAACTTCTTACTGTGATTGTGAAACTAATTTTCCATTTTCTTTCCTAATGTTGATTACGGTTATGGGTGTAAGAGAATTCTTTCTACTTTTGTGTGTGTGTGTATCACTTCCACTCACCTTCCTTTCCTGTTTCTTTCTACCTGCTGAGCTTTTTCCTGGGCCAATTCTCTCCCTTTGACCTTACATGAGTGCTTATCCTAAGGAAGTTATGGTGGCTGGGTACTATCTAGTTCTTTTGGTCTCAGGCTCCCAGAAGCTGAGATTTCAGCGGTCCATTAGTATTCTGGACTAATTGTTTCCATCTCCAACTCCAAACTCATGACCATCCAGTGATTCTAAGTCACAGAGACACTAGAGAACAGCTAGAACTGCCCTTGTAGAATTCTGAGACTGCAAATCTTTTCAAAAGTAGATGTCCGCATGCGTCTTTGATTTTCTTCACTATTTCCTGCTATATATGGGAAGAGATCAACAGTTGCACCTAAGATGGCTGTTCCAAAGTTTTTAAGACTCTAGTGACTGCCCAGCAAAGGAGGGTGTCGAACAATGTCTTTGTGGACTGTTATGCCAATTTACCTTGATATCTCTTGAAACCATGATTTCAAACCTCTAGGCCCAGTGATTCTATTCCTCAGGCCCAGTGACTCGCTTCTTTGTGTTATTTAGATAAGGTTAAGAAGTTTACAAACCTTTGCTCCTGTTTATTATATATGACAGAGCTTCAAATTTTTTTTCAGAAATTCTGTTATCTTAGTATTGTTAATAAAATTTCATTGTGCTTTCAGGGATGGTTTACACAGCAGATGAGGCTTTCATTCAACAGTTGCTAAACAAAGTTGTTCAGTGATGTATTATTCTGAGTAGACTGAAGAAACAAATTCATAAATATGCATATGTATATGAGAGAGAGGTTTATATACAAGAGCCATTGAACATTGAGAAAAAGATCCCAGCCAATCCAGTCCAAGGTCACAAGTCCGAGATTAGTCCATATGTCTGACAGTGATCTATAAACTCCTCTTCAGACTAATGAAACACAACCAATGATGCTGAATGCGGGAAGATCACAGGCCAGTGAGTGCAGGGTCAGTAGTGGTAGAAGCATTCATCGCTGCCAGCGGTCTCTATGTGGCATCTCTAGATCAAGGTTTCTGGCCATGTGGGGGGTAGATCCGAATGGCTTCTTCTTACAGGAAGTGAGTCTTGTCAGTCTAAGATTTCCAAGGGAGTGAACTGAGAGAGATAGTGTCTCTGCCTCCAAGAAGGAATGACCACATTTCCCAGAATTTCCCAGAATTCTCAGAAGAAAGCTATGCCCATACAGAGGCCTCATTGGCTGTCTCCAGATTTACAGGCTAAACTCCACTCCCATACTCTTTATTCTCAAATTGACACCAGATTAGGTGGCTGCCATAGACCACTCCTTGTCAATTTGACACTTTCACATAACTCTGTAACCATATGTAATTTTCAAACAATAAAATTATATCTGTACATAACAGGATAAAACTAAAGTACACACAATTCAATATGGTCCACCTTAATTTAAGCATAATGTTCTATAAGTGAACAAAACAAAAAATCCCATGTGTTACAACTGCAGTTAGGTAACACACACACCTTAAATCCTATAATCCTATCTATATATATGTGTGTGTGTGTATATATATATATATATATATATATATATATATATATTCCTCCACCTATGAGAGTTTTTAAGCCAACCACTTCATGCTTCCTTTAACATTCAGTTCTAGGGATGAGTTTTCTTCATGGTTCAGATTCTTTCCAGCTTCTGAAAATAATTACTAGTTCAAGATTTCTTAAAAACCAGAGTTCCTCTTTTTTCAATCTGTCAATCTTGCTGTTAGGCAGATCTTTTGGAATGCAAATACCCTGACATTGATTACATTTCTTTCGATCCAAGGGAAAGCCAAGGTTAATTTAAAAGAAAACAGAATAAATAGAGAATGGATTAAAAAGGAAAATAAATTGCAACTGTCTGTGGATAGGACTTTCCCTATCCCTGGCCAATTGTCCAAGGGCATTCAGTGGAGACTTAGTCTCATACCCGCAAATGGATTTCAGGCTTCCATTGATATCCATAGCCTTCTACAAACAGGTTGCTCAGAACTTAAGCTCCCATGTTTCCCTCCTCTAATCTTGGATTTTGTTATTTGTAGTCCTTGGATCAGACAGGCTGATGTGCTTCTTTCTTGTGGACTTAGCTACCACCTCACTTATGTGGTTGCTTGTTTATGCATGTCTTTAAGATCCCAGACACTATTCCCTCTGGTAGCGCAGCATTGTCTGATTTCTTCACCACATTTTGTTATGTTATCCTCGGTGATCACTTCATGAAGGAAAGTACTGTTTTTAGATGAGGGTTTGCAGTTAAGTGACGGACCCAAATCCATTCTTATATCTAAACTGTGTGTGTGTGTGTGTGTATCTGATACATCCATAGACTCACATCATTGAGAATAGTGTTTGCTTTTGCTTTTATGCTTATGCTCTTAATTATATTGAAAAACTCTCCTTATATTCCCATTTTTCTGATAGTTTTTTTTTAAAGAATGGGTGTTTGATTTTACCAGCTACCCTTTCTCTATCAACTGACGTGTGTGTGTGTGTGTATCTGATACATCCATAGACTCACATCATTGAGAATAGTGTTTGCTTTTGCTTTTATGCTTATGCTCTTAATTATATTGAAAAACTCTCCTTATATTCCCATTTTTCTGATAGTTTTTTTTTTAAAGAATGGGTGTTTGATTTTACCAGCTACCCTTTCTCTATCAACTGACATGATTATGTGGTGGTTTTTTTTTTGTTTCATTTATATGGCTGTTGTTGTTGTTCAGTGTCATGGATTCAGTTCCAACCCATAGTGATGCTGTGTCCAACAGAACAAGACACTGTATGGTCCTATGCCAACCTCATGAGAGTTCCTGTGCCCACTGACACATTCACTGCATCCATCCATCTCACTGCGGGCATTCCTCTTTTCACCACCCTTCTGCTTTCCCAAACATGATAGCCGTCTACAGGGACTGCCCCCTCCTAACAATATGTCCAAAGTATATAAGGTGAAGTCTTGCCATCCTTGCCTCTCAGGAGCAATCTGGCCTTACTTCTTCCAACACAAATAGATTTATCCTTCCATGAGTCCCTGGTGATTTTAATATTCATCTCTAGCACCACAGTTCAAAAGCATCAATTCTTCTATAATCTTCCTCATTCAAAAATCCAACTTTCACATGCATATGAGGCAATAGATAATGCCATAGCTTGCATGAGATGTACTTCAGTCTTTAAAGTAGCAACATCTTTCTCCTTCAGTACTCTTAAGAGGTCTTGTGGAGTAGATCTATCCAATGCAATAGATCTTTTGATCTCTTGCTGTTTCCATGAGCACTGATTGTGGATCCAAGTAAGACAAAGTTCTCGACACCTTCAACCTTTTGTCATTTATCATGATGTTACTTACCTCATAGTCCAGTTGTGAGGATTTTGATCTTCCTCACATTGATTTGCAATCCCTACTGTGCTACAATTCTTGAGCTTCAGCATCAAGTACTTCAACTTCCCCACACTTTCAGCAATCAAGGCTGTGTCCTCACAGCCTGTGAGGACAGCCTCACAGGCTGTGTCGGCCTCAAGGCCGACTCTCAATTGTTTACAAGCCATCCTACCATCCTGATGCCACACTCGTCTTCATATAATCCAGTTTCTCTGGTGATTTGCTCAGCATGTAAATGGAACAAGTAGGGTGCAAGGACCCAACCCTGAAACACATCCCTCCTGGTTTTAAACCAAGCAGGATTCCCTTGTTTTATTCATACAACTATACCTTGGTCCATGTACAAGTTCAGAATTAGCACAATAAAGTGTCCTGGAATTCCTATTCTCAAAATTATTCACAGTGTATTATGCAGCACAAAAATATCTTTGCATGGTCAATGAAACACAAATAAGCATCTCTCTGATATTTTCTGTTTTGAATCAAGATCCATCTGGTACCAGCGATATCCCTTTTTCCAGGTCTTCTTTGAATCCGTCCTTAACTGGTGGCAGTATCCTGTCAATGTACTACTGCACCCATTATTGGAAAATGTTAGGCAGAATTTTATTTGTGAGCATCACCAATGTTATCTTTCTAGAGATTGAGCATTCTCTTGGGGCACCTTTCTTTGAAATGGGCACAGACATGGATCTCTTCCTGGAAAGTTGGCCAAGAAGCTATCTTCCTAATTTCTGAGAATAGAGGAGTGAGTGCTTTCAGTGCTTCTTCAGTTTTCTGAAACATTTCAATAGCTATTAATTCCTGAAGGCTTGTTTTTGGCTAATAAAATTATTATAAAAATAATTCAATTTTTTTATACATTATGTTACATTGTTTTTCTATTGTTGAATATTCCTTGCCTAGCTGGTCTGAATCCCTCTTGGTCCTCCTTTTTATTGATTTTTATTCTCTAGTTGTTCCCTTGTCTATGGGGTTGTTTGCTTACTGCTCCCTTCTCCAAACTCCTCCTCCCCCCAACTTCCTCCAGAACCATTGGTCCCATTACTTTCTCCTCAGACTTGCTTCCCATGCCTATCTTCTATTGGAAAACCATCTTTTGTAGTATCAACAATGCTAAATTAACTCTTAGAGACATTATTAATAATTTGTCCTAGAGGAAGAAACATTCCCACTGAACTATGAACATTAATATGTTAATTTCTCTAAGCACCATTTTCACTGGATATGTATAGAACTAATGAGATTCAGTTAGATTAGCCTGTACTTCTAGTTCTGAACACACATCTTGAAAATATGAGGTGTTTGCTGAGCCCTGGTGGCGTAGTGGTTGAGTGCAGGACTATGGCCCATTGGCTTGGCAGTTCAAATCCAGCAGCAGCTCTCCACGAATAATGGAGAAAAAAGCAAAAAGAAAACATGCTGTGACTGTGAATTGTGCCAAATAAACATTGGGGTGGAGACAACTGGTCGTGGCCTATTTCTGACCTCTTCTAGGTATCTGCTCAATAGAAGGTAAATAGTCATCTTTATAGAAAAGTTAAATGATTAATAAAGAGAGAATGAGTACATACTGTAGACATCATAGCTAAAAAGTAATGGTGCAACATAGAATATATTCATGTTATATCGCTACCAAAAATGTGTGTGCATAAAACTATGTAGAAATATGCTTAAATAATATCACTAAGAGAAATACACCAACAAAATTACAACAACTGTGGTGGAGAGACACAGTTACTCTTTTTTTTTAGTTTTATAAATGTTCTGCAATGTACTTCATGGTCTTTCTAATTCAAATGTTTTGTGAAACAGAAAAAAAATGAGCATAAAAGACATTTTGGCCTCTGCCAGATCAGGATTCTCAGGTATTATGTTTTTCTATCAATGCCTAGCTTGCCACACAGCATTCTGGGGGCTAATTGAGCCAATAAAGTGACTTTGAAACATTACTGTTCAGTGCACAGAGGAAAATCCTATTAATAACCACACAGGCAAAAGAAGAGCATCTGCAGCCCAGAGACTAAAATTAGTAATAATGTGGAAGGGAGTTCTACCAAATTATGTTTTCCAGAAGACAGCCAGCGGCTCTTCTTCTGTAGGAAAGACTGATCACCTCCATTAGGCCTTGAAACAAAAGCAAAGACTTCTGGAAGAGGACATTTAATTACAATGTTTATCGAATCACTCTAGCCATTTATACAAACAAGATGGCTCAGTGAGCACTCTTTTCGATGGATAGTAAAGTTTAGTAGAAAGTGACTGTCAAAGGATGTGTTTTAAACCAAACAACCAAGCATGATAAATCCAAATTATTGGCAGTATTTTTTTAATGCAGAGAAGTACAGATATTACCAACTCTTCCACTTTCCAGCCCATGAGCTTATAGTCGTAACAGCAAGGGTAACTAACAGAAATGGTGGTACTTCACACTCTGATAGTGTCTACATGCTAAGTCCTGTTCCAGTTTCCTTTACCCATATTAGCACATTTGATTCTCATAATAAGCCTATCAAATGGGTGACGACCACAGGCATCAAGGTGAGGTAGACGGGCTCCTATAGATTTCTGAGACTAATTTTTTTTACTGGGATAAAAAGTCTCATTTTTCTCTCACAGAACAAGTAGTGGTTTCAAATGCTTTCCTTGTCTAAAATTTGACCACTAGATGACCAGGGCTCCATCAACTATTTGGTTAGTAGACTAGGACTTCAACTTCACAGGAGCAGAGTTGCTTAAAGTGAAATCTTTCTTGTTCTGAGATACTATGAAGTCATGTTTCACTCACCGTGACCCTGTATAAAAGTGTTGAGTTGCCTCAAGTGTATTCATTGGTAGAGGAGATGGTCGCCAGCCTTTCCTCCTGCATTGCTGCTGGGGAATAGCAAACATCTTGCTTGCAGCTTAGCACTTTACCTTTGTGCCTCCAGGGTTGCTTGAGTAGCATTGAGAAAAAAATATATTACAGCTGTAAGAGCAAAAAGGTTGGAGTCATAAGGACCTGGACTCAAGTCTAATTATGTCAGTATGACCTTAAGGATAAGGTATCAAACAGCCAGTCATCATCATTCTCAAAGCATTTGCTTTCTACTTAAGCCTTTGGTATTAGCTCCTCGTATTCCCCCTCCCTCCCTGCGCCTCCTCCTTTATGAATCCATGATTATTTATAAATTGTTGTTATTTTGTCATATCATACACTGTCTGATGTCTCCCTTGACTCACTTCCCTGATGTCTCCCTTGACCCACTTCCCCAGGGAGGAGGTTCTATGTAGATCCTTATAATTGGTTCCCCTTTCCTACTACTTTTAATGATGTCCAGAGCATCTAAAAATAAATTCATCATAACAAAGAAAATCTGAATAATGCAATCAATCAACTTCATCTCACATACTTTTATAGAACAGTCTACCCAGCACTAACATAATGCATGTTCTTTTGCAATGCACAGTGATCGCTCTCCAGAATAATCATATATTAAGCCACAAAGCAATTCTCAGCAATTTCTAGGTAATAAAATGTATCTTCTTTAATCACTGCACTAAAAGATTATAAGTCAATAATAAGAAGCACAAAGGAAAAAGTGAAGACATGGGAGCTGAATACTATTAGACTTTAAATCCAATGTGTAATTTAAAAATTAAAAGTGAAAATTTAAAAATTACTAAATAAAATAATAACAGATAATAGCAAAAAAATAAGCAATGGGTAAATCAATACTAGAAGTCAGTTCTTTGAGAGGATCAATAAAATGGCAACCCAATAAAAAAGTAAGTCACAAAGTATTGCTGCAAATTATAGGCCTATTTCTTAAACAAAAATATCAAAATGTAAAACTATTGTTTATGACATAGCCTTCATGTAGGTCTGCACATTTCAGAATGCAGTGTTCCCATCTCTAACCTTTGCCAGAAGAATTCTAAACTCTTGCATTTATACCACTTCAAAATGACAATTTTGGAATCCTCAGAGGACGATGATCACGATCTGTTTAAATATTCTTGGAGTTTGGGGGGACAAAAATGTCTGAAGGGCTTAGAGTGAATGGGGTTAGATTTCCCAGGGATATTCTATAGGATGGGCCTTGCTACCTTTGAAAAAATTTTCTCACATTGTGATGGGAAAAAATTCATTGTTGTAACTTTCTTTGCCTTTTTCTCACTAATACAATTTGCTTAAAACTTCTCCCTAATAAATCCTTAGGATTGTCTGTGTCATTTGAGAAACATCTATCAAAACATCTACCCCTTTAAAAATCAACAATAAAAAGTCAGGGTAGCCTGCTGAACTGACTTTTCTGTTTGAATGTAACTGTTCCAGCAGATTTCTCTGGGAACCACTATTTTGGTTAGACCTTTTTCGTTTCTTCAAAGGCACCCTGATGAGACTAAGGCAGATGTATCACTGCAAGAATTTGTCTGCAGCCATCCACTGATCACTGAGACATGTTTAAACATTTTGCTTAACATAACCTTGTGTATGAATGAGCTGGAACCTTAATAACGATACTGATTGACTTATTCTCATATCCAAAACTAACTTGTTGACTTTATTCTTAACAGAGAGACACAGAAATCATTCCCCTTGCGAATGTGAACCAGACTAGGATCTCTGCTATCACCATTCTTATTCAATGTTGTACTGAAAATTTTAGCTAGAACAATAAGACAGAAAGACAAAGAGAGGGCTTCCGAATAGGTAAGAAAGAAGTAAAAATATCCCATTTGTGGTTCCTACATATAAAAAATTCCTGATAATCCGCAAGAAAAGTTGCTGCAACTAATAGAAGGATTCAGCAAGGTGGCATGTTACTTGGTTATTAAAAACTCAGAAGAATTCTGCTACTCTTAGAGAACTCTGGAATGGAAATCAGGAAAATAATGTATTTTGCAATATCTCTCTAAAATTAATATACTTCTATGTGGACATAGAAGATTTATACAAAAATATTTATAGAACACTTTTGCAAGGAAGCCAAAGAAACCCACATGAATGGAAAAGCATGCTATGCTCATGGATTGGAAGACGTATTATGATGGGTAGGTTTGTTATGCCAACATGGCCACAGAAGATTGGTGGATCTGTTGTGACGGCACAGCCAATGAGCGCGCAGGATGAGTTGAGGGGCGGATGTGGGAGGGGCTTCGCAGGTTCCGCCCCCTCTCTCGCTTGCTTCCGGATCTTCGGACCAGAGAGCTGCTTTGTTCTTCCTGTGCCTTGACCTCCAAGCAACACTGCCCGTGGGACACCTAACCGTGGACTGTGTTACTGTGAGTTGAGGATCCTTCAAGCCCTGCTTCGCCACGCTCCTGAGATATACATCTCTTGAGCTGGGGACTGTTGGACTCTGTCATCTGGCTGACAGTTGGTGACAGTTGGTGGCAGTTGGTGACTGTTGCTCTGCCGTTTGCTGCCTGT